>JALQSN010000313.1:0-57524 GCA_023690525.1 Holotrichia oblita | reverse complement strand
GAGGTAGGGCTGACAATGCTTGCAAGGATAACTTTAAAAATATATAATCAGAAACCGAATATTTATGTGTATTACGCCTCATCAATAGGTAAACTTATGATACCTTGTTATGAGGATAGGACATTGGATGAAACAATAAAGCATCAGGTATATGCATGCGGAGGCAGGCGTGTTTACAGTTTGCCTGAAGCGGATATCGTACTTTTCGTAAACTGCGGCAGTGAAATGGTAGATATCGCCGACAAGAAAAACGCAATATTCTTTGATATAAACCGTAATCTTTGCGAATATGTTGAACAAATAAAATACGCTAAGGCTTTAGGTAAAACCACCGCTATTGCCGATATAGCGTACGCAAACGGCGGAGATATGGAACTATTAAGGCTATTGGAAAACGAAGGGCTTTTGTTCGGGATAGATGCTTACGCGGGATGGAATACTTCTTCTAATACAATAGGTACAGCGTTATGCCAAGCCGTTTTATTTCGCTACGGTAAAGACGGACAGGGTAACAAGTCGTTTTTAGCGCACAGATATTTAGAGGACGCTTGTTATTGCGCTTATATCAGACGTTATGTTATAGATACTTATTTAAAAGAAATGGGACTCGGATATTTTGACGCCGGAGGTAAAGGCGGTAAAGTCGCCGATATAGTTAAAAGAGAAATAATTGATTACGCAAAAAAACAATTACCGGTATTGGCGGAGTGTATAGAAACATTAATGGTTAGGATGCCGTGGGCAAGAATGTTTGAAGCAGATATTAAGGTAAAAATTAAATAGCTATAAAATAGTGGTATTAGAATTTCCGTTAAAAATTTTGCATGAGATTAATTTATAAAATTAAATAAGGCGGCAAAAATGAAACTCAATATTGATATTGCAAATTTAGAAGAGCAATTTAAAAACACCGTATCGGAATTAACTTTAGAAACCGGTTTAAGTATAGCGCAAAACGGCTTTAAAATATTCTCTAAAGAACATAAAGACGGACTTTTACTACGAAAAAAAGACGGCGGTATTGAAATCTGTTACAGTAAAAAAGTTGAATTCTTTAGAGGAATTTCCCATTTGAGCGGTTTAATAAATGATTTTGCGGATAAAACTGACGGAGAGATTTTAATTGAAGAGTGCGCCGGCTTTAATGATTTGACAGCTATGGTGGATTGCGCTAGAAACGCGGTATTGAATCGTGAATCGAGATTTAAATTAATCAGACTGCTCTCTTTGATGGGATACACCGCCTTGCAATTCTATACTGAGGATACATTTGAGATACCCGGCGAGCCGTATTTTGGACACATGCGGGGGCGTTTTTCACAGGAAGAGTTGAGAGAAACCGATAATTATTGTGAAAAATTCGGTATTGAACTTGTGCCTTGTATACAGACGTTAGCTCATCTTAACGCAATATTTAAATGGCCCGCGTATACTCCGATACGTGATTACGGCGACGCTCTTTGCGCGGGGCTAGAAGAAAGTTACATATTAATTGACAAAATGTTTGCGGCTATGCGCGGAGCAATTAAAAGTCGCCGTATAAACATAGGATTGGATGAAGCGCATACGCTGGGACTTGGTAAATATTTAGATAAGTTCGGATATCGGTCTAAAAGCGAAATATTATTAGAGCATCTTACGCGCGTTTCGGAAATTGCAAAAAAGTACAGCTTTGAACCGATGATGTGGAGCGATATGTTTTTTCGAATGGTTTCTGGCGGTGAATATACCGGAAACATTGAAAATTTTTCTAAAGCTTACGGCGGATTAAAGAATAAAATCCCTAAAGATTTGACCTTAATATATTGGGAGTATTCATCGGAAGATAAGGATTTGTACGATAATATGCTGGCTTGCCATAAGGTTTTTGATAATGAAATAGCGTTTGCAGGGTCATGCCACACTTATTTGGGGTTTGCGCCATTTTTGAAAAAAGGATTGAGAAGCACTGCCGTTGCGCTTGAAAGCTGCCTAAAAAACGGAGTTAAAAATATTATTGCAACGATGTGGGGCGACAACGGAAAAGAATGCTCTTATTTTGCCGCGTTGCCAGAAATGTTGCAATACGCGGAAATTTGTTACACTCATAATACGCAGGCTTTTGACCAACCCGAACATAACTACTATTTGAATAAGCGGCTGCTTGCCGTTGCGGGTGTTTCATTTAACGATATGCTTGCTTTAGAATTGCCTAATGAAGTATATGATAAAGAAGAGTTTTCTAATCCATGTAAGTTTTTTCTTTATAATGACCTATTAAACGGTAGTTTTGACGCGTATGCAAAATCAGATTATGTCGCCAAATATGCGGCTGCCGCGCAAAAATTAAAAGAATTAAAAAAGAATGCTTATGAATTTAAGTATCTGTTTGATTGTCAAGAAAAATTATGCAGGGTACTGGAAAAAAAGGTCTGTTTGGGACAAGAAATCAAGCGCGCTTATGTTAAGAACGATAATTTAAAACTGAAAGAACTTGCAAGTCATATAGACGGACTTATAATAGACTACAAAAAATACTTTGAAGCATTTTATTTTTTATGGCTCAAAGAAAACAAAGCCTTCGGTTTAGAGGTTATGCAGCAAAGGTTCGGAGGTTTAATAGAAAGGGCGCGGTATGTAAAAAAACAACTTTTAAAGGGTGTACTCAATCCCGCGTTATTGCCGCTAAAAGAGGAAGGTTTGCCGTTTGACGCGCAAACGCCGATAGCGTATCAGCATTTTTATAGTAGGATATGCACCGCGGCAATTCTAAATTGGGAAGAGTAATTTTCAAAAAATTAAGAGTTAAAAAATAATTGTTAAAAACGTATAGGCTATGAATATATTGCCGGCTCTGATATATAACTTTGTTATGCAACATTTTATTGTGTTTATTTAAAACAGTCATAAATACTGTGTGAAAATAATTCTTCTTAAAAATTTAAATATAAAGGAGTAAGTGAAGAAATATGAAAAAAAGAATAAGTAGTTTTTGTCTTATTATTTTATTAGCGGTTGCTTGTATCGGATTTCAATTGAATACAAACGGCACGGTTATTGTCAACGCTGCTCAAAGCGTTACGGCTGACGGACAGGTTGTATATGAAAAAGAAACGTTTTCTAATTCAAACGGCGCGCAAGCGGCGTATTTATTGTCATTTAATCCTAAAACATCGGACTATATACCTTATGTATTTAACGCTAACGCAAGTACGGCTTCGCTTGTCAAAACTTCGGCAAACAGAGCGGAAGAAAGATATGGCGTTGAAATTGCGGGGGGTGTTAATGCTGATTTCTTCGGAATGTTTGAAAACTACGCTAATATTTATGACGCTGTTTATATTCATGACGGTTTGCTTGCCGCGGCAAGTACTTATGAACAAGCGACGAGGTTGTTGATTTTCAACTCGGACGGCAGCGCTGAGGTTATTAATTCAAAATTAGATTATACACTCACTATCAACGGAGAGGTTTGGAAACATAACGGAGAGAATGCTCTTGCGGAAATTAACAAGCGGAGTACTCCGCCGTATTGGGGGCAACGGTTATACTATTGGGATAGAAGTTGTGGAACAATTACAGACTCGGTTAATCCGGGAACGGAAATTATTTGCGATAAGCTTGATAACACAGAGCTAACCGTAGGCGGGACATTAAGAGCAAAAGTCGCTGAAGTTAAAACGAACTCTAGCGGCAATACATTCGGAATTAATCAATTTGTTTTATACGCTATGGACGGGTCAACGTTAGCAACGCGGGCGGCGGCATTGAAAGCGGGCGACAATATAGAAATCAATGTTGACGAAAGTATTGCTGCGTCAAAAGAAAAAATATACCGCGCTAACGGAGCGGTAGGTATACATTATATGCTTGTTGAAAACGGACTAAACGTTGTTACAGCACAGTCAGTTGGCGATTTAGGTATAACTACCCGCGCTCAAAGAACAGGCGTAGGCATTAAAGCTGACGGAACAATGATTTTAGCCTGTACGGCGGGACGCAAGGTAACCGACAATGCGGACGGGCTTACTATACCCGAGTTTGCGGATTATATGATTGCAAAAGGCTGTGTAACGGCAGTTAATTTAGACGGCGGCGGTTCGACGCAAATGGTAGCCGATATTGGCGGTAATAATCAATATATGATATCCAGCTCAAGAGGTGTCGCAAACGGATTGTTTATAGTAAAAAGAAACGCTGCACAAAACTTAAAAGATGCGCTTGATACAGCGTTGTCATCGGCAACTCAATATAGCACGCAAACGGCATTTTCGGCGGCGGTAGCCGACGGTAACAACGTTAAAAATAGTTCAAAATCGGTTTCGGGCGATTATACGCGCGTGCTTACGGCATTAAACAACGCATTATTTTATAAAAACAATTTGATAAACTTAATCACTCTTGCCGCAAACGCGAACGAAACGGATTATACCCGTACTGTCTTTGACGCTATGGCTACGGCGAGGGTATCGGCCGTTACGGTAAACAGCAGCCCTGCATCTTCTTTGAACGACATAATTTCAGCGTATAATTCACTAAAACAAGTATATGAAAAAACAGGCGCGCTTTCGACACTTATTTCAAGCGGACATTCCTATATTGTTTCAGGCGGAACAGGCTCCGGCAATTATGCGGACACCGCAAACAGCGAGCTTACCGACGGCGTTATATTAAACTCCGGTCAAGCTTATGCGGCGGGTTGGGTCGGTTTTAATACACGCGCGGGTACAACGGGAGATAATTATCCTTATTATGATATTAATTTTGATTTTAACAGTGTGCAGAAAAACTTGAAAGATTTTGTTGTTTACTCGCAGCATTATTTCAGTTCGGGAATTGAAGCGCCTGTCAGAATAGAAATTCTTATATCTGACGACGGGCTTGCGTTCAAGCCGGCGGGAACGGCAACACCCAATAAAAGCAATTTGGCAAGAGAAGATGGTCAAACCCCCGCGGGAGGTTTTTTAACGGTTGCCGATGTGGAATACAAGTGTTCGCTTGAAACGGCAGTGGACGCAAGATTTGTGCGTATAAGAGTGGTAGGCGGTGCGCTAAAGGAATATTGTTTTGTATCGGAGGTTGAAATATATACCGTCGAGCCTGTAATTCAAGCGACGACCGGAAATGAAACACCCGTCGGGAATAATAAAAACGACGATGTTAAAAAAAGCGGTTGCGCCGCTCAAGCTTCGTTACCGTCGGCAATCTGTTTTGTTTTTATTGTTGCCTTCTTTATATTTAAAAAAACCTTTTGCAATACGGTGAAGAATGTTGAAAGATAATAAAATCATTGCGATAGACATCGGCGGAACAACAATCAAAGGCGGAATTATTAATTCCGGATTTCAATTAAGCCGATATAGAAAAATAGATACCGAAAACGAAAAGGGTTTTGCAAAAATAAGGAGCAATATTCATTCGTTGGTTGCGTCATTAATACAAGAGGAAGGGAAAGAAAACATAGCAAAAATCGCTATATCTTCGGCAGGACAAATTGACAGTGCGGCGGGCAAAGTAATTTACGCAACTGATAATCTGTACGGTTTTACCGGTTATGAAATAAAAAATGATATAGAAGCCGCTTTCGGAGTTCCTGCCTTTGTACTAAACGACGCTTGTGCCGCTCTTTTGTGTGAAAAAGAATGCGGCGCCGGAAAAGGTTACGGAAATATTATTATGCTAACCTTAGGAACGGGATTGGGAGGTGCGGTAATAAAAGACGGGAGGCTTGTAGATTGTAGAGAATTTATCGCAGGAAGTTTGGGGCATACCCAATTATATCCGGACGGAGAAAAATGCAATTGCGGCGGTAACAGTTGCGCTGAAATTTATATTTCCGCAAACGCGTTAAAAAGGGCGGTCGGCGCCGGTAAAGGTTTACAAGAAGCTTTCAAAGACATAAAAATTGTTGAAGCGTTTATCGGTCATACAAACAAATTTATAAAAATTCTTAAGCAAAGCTATAATCCCGAATTAATAATATTCGGAGGAGGAGTAATTTATTTTAAAAAGTTTTGGCTTGACAAAATATCCGAAGCCAATCCTGATATAAAAATATTACCCGCAGAAAATGAAAATGAAGCCGGTATAATGGGCGCGGCGGTTTTTGCTAATAAATATAGTAATGTTATTTAATAAAGATAATTTATAGCAACTTAAAGAGCAATTAAATGCTTATAAAAATTGTTTTTGTGCTGTAACAGCCTTTTTTTGTCAAATGTCTTTACATTTTCCCAATTTTGTACTATAATTATTATAGTATAAAATACGGCTACGTTTAATTAAAAATTTAACATAAAAAGACTTGAAAGGCTGTTAGATAGCGACCGGCGGCGCAAATAAAAATTGATTCATAGGATATTACGGGGGATGAAGAATGCTTGAGAGCATAAAAGATAGAATGAGCCATATAAAGAGCACCGCAACCAAAGCGGATAAAATTTTGATGGACTTTTTGGAACGCAACGAAGCTCAAGATATAATGTATTCGTCTATTACCGAACTTGCCGAACTAACAAATGTCGGCGAAGCTACTATATTAAGATTTTGCAGGAAACTAGGACTGAAGGGTTACCAAGAGTTTAAACTTTTGATAGCGCAGGATAACGTAAGATACACTCACGAGCAAAATGGATATGCCGCAAATATCGCCGAAAATATGATAAATTGCATAAAGGATACATTAAAACTTGTAGATTATAAGAGCATGGACGAAGCGGCGGATATTATTATGAACGCCAACAACCCGTTCATAATGGGTTGTGGAAATTCAGGGATAGCGGCTTTAGAAATGGCTAATAAACTTATGCGTTCCGGTGTTCATGTCGGAGTTGCTACTGACCCGCATTTTCAGGCTATAATAGCTTCGACGTTAAACAGTTCGGACGCGCTTTTACTTATAAGTGTAAGCGGCAGCACGGTGGATATGCTGAATATCGCGTCCGACGCTAAGAAAAACAATATTCCGATTGTTGTGATTACCAACAGTATAAAATCGCCTCTTTCAAAATACGCTAAGGTAATGCTTCCGAGTGTTCGCAAAGAAGCGCCTCACGACGGAGGAAGCTTGATTACAAAAGTATCGCAATTGTTTACGATTGACGTTTTATGCAGAACAATAATTAATAAATTAGGAACAAAAGGAGCGAGTGTAAAAGAAAAAACAGCAGCTTCTGTTGCGGGTAAAATAATTTAAAACATCGAGTATCTTTTTTATTTTAAATCAATAATTTTAGTCACTTAAATTACGAAAACAACTTAAAAAAATCTTTATACTTATGAAATATATATATAAAGTTTCGGTTTTTTATCTGAATGATAGAGAAAACGAAGCTTTTTTATTTTTACAGGGATAGCATTTTTTTAAGTCAATATTTTAACAGCAAACTAAGCGGAAACATTGAGCGATAAAAAACATATTATAATATATAAAATAAAAAAGGAGTAAATAATGTTAAAAACAGATTACGGGCCGCATCCATTTGTTGTGGATATAAATAAGGCTACATTACATAACGATACCTACCGCACTTCGCTTTGGACGGGGAAACACTTGCAACTTACATTGATGACAATTTTACCCGGCAAAGATGTGGGCTTGGAAGTTCATCCGAACGTTGACCAATTCCTCCGTATTGAAGAAGGCGAGGGCGTTACGCTTATGGGCGACGGCAGAAACAATTTAACTATGCAGCAACCCGTGTTTGAGGACTCCGCGATATTTGTGCCGGCGGCAACTTGGCATAATGTTGTTAACACCGGCAACAAGCCTTTAAAATTATATTCAATTTACGCGCCGCCCAATCACCCTCACGGAACGGTAGAGCAAACCAAAGAAATTGCGGATATGACGGAAGGCAACAGACATTAGGAAACAGCTGATAAGCTGATCGGTAGGAAACTGCTGAAGGGAATTAACGTCGACAGGATAGGAAACAGCTGAAGGGAACGCTAACAGAAGGCGATAGCACTAACTGAAAGAAGATGGGATAGGAAACAGCTTGAAGGGAAAACACTAACAGAAAGCGATAGACGCTAACTGAAAGAGGAAGACGCTAACAGAAGGCGATAGCACTAACTGAAAAGATGGGATAGGAATTAGCTGAATGGAAAACACTAACAAAAAGCGATAGACGCTAACTGAAAGAAGAAGACGCCGGCGGCTTTAGTAACCTAAGTATTCTACGCCGTTGAGCATAACGTCGTTGATTGTGTCGTTTGCAAGCTCATAAAAAACAATTTTCCCTTGACGGCGGCAATTGACCGCGCCCAATGATTTGAGCGTGCGGAGCTGGTGGCTGGCGGTGGTTTGGTTTATTCCCAAAAGCGCGGACAGGTCGCTTACGCACATTGTTGATATTGCTAACGCGCTTATGATTTTAATACGCGTTTTGTCCGATAATATGCTGAAAAAATCAACTAGTCCTTCTAAAACTTTATCGGGCGGCATATACTCATAAAACCGCGTTTGCACACGTTTATCAAGCAATATTGTTTTTTGTTCCATTTTCTTATTACACTCCCGTTTTAAAGTAACTTCTTAAATAACAATACTAATAATTTCGTAGTATAAATATTTTAAATTTCTAATTTAGTTTACTGCCGGCTTTAAATGAACTCTTATTGGTTTTGTTAAAGAGCCGGCAGTTTTTATCAATAAGCTTTATATGTTTTTGAAGAAAAACACGTTAAAATACCGTATATATATGCACATACAGTATAATATAAATATTACCCGTAACATTGTTGAATTTTGTCGCATATATACTAATAATGCTACAAAAGGGGTTTGTCGTATGGATTCTGAACAAATTTTTAGAATTTTGCTTGTAATACTGTTCTTATCCAATAGAGACGCATCACAAAGCGAAGTCAACCAAGCAATCCTATTATTGCTCATTTTTGACAGCCTCTGCGGTGAAGAGGATGATTTAGACGACGTTTTGGGTATTGAAGATACCGCAGCGGATAATTGCTGCTGCCGTTAAAAACTATTCAAAAAAGGTCTACAAAAATTTTTTATTTTTTTGAATCGTTGCTTTAAAATCATCCGTATCACTCACGTTTCTCTAGCTTAATACAAAGCTTTATAAAGTAAAATTATATTAATCAGAAATACAAAGAAGCCTCTAAACTTTTATTAGCACAGTTTAGAGGCTTTAATATATTGTAATTATAAAATCACAAAAAGAAGTTATGCTTAAACTTTATTTACAACGGTTGAAATATGTATTTGACTTCATTGCTAAAGAGTTCATCAAGTTGTATCAATTCTAAACCGCCGTCTTTTGTTTTTTGAAGCTGATAATATACTGTATTTTGTAAAGTAGCTTTATAGTATATGTTTTTACTTATTTTATAAGAAGCGTTTTCCTTTTCTAAAGTATAACCATAATTTTCTTTGCGAAGATTGCCAATTTCCAGTTTTGTAAAATCTTCTATATTATATTCCACTACTTCATTTAAGCAGTTTTCAAGGTTTATATTTAAGTAATAGATATTATTTTCGTAATGGCAAATAATTGTATCATAATTATCATCATACCAATAATAATTTGCATTATAGAATTTAACATATAAATTTGTAGCGACTTCAGTTCCCGTATTGTAAAGAGCCCCAGGTTTATTAATATTTAAACCTTTATAATAACCGATAATATCCGGATAATAATTATTCGCCGCTCTAAGCCCACAGATAATCTCGGTACCGCCTAAGCCTATCGGCTTACCGCCTACTATTTTTTTTATTATGAAAGCACTATCCTGAGAAGAATCGTTTATAAACATATTGTTTTGATTGTCAACATAATACCTCGCGGCGGGATTTGAAATATAAATTCTTTTTCGTTCAATGTCAATATCGTCAATCATATTATTAAAAACAAAAGTATATCCATAAGAATCTCTGTATATATTTTCTATTTCTGCTGTCGGGTGCGGCAGAACGCTTTCTATTACGAATTCGTTGTCCTCATTGACAAAAAAATCATAATAAATCTTTGTATTGTAATAAGGTTTGATAAAACCGCTTTCAAATGATAAAGTTATACTACTCTCTAATTTGTAAATATAACCACTAATGTTATTAATTACAAAAGTTTGATTAGGCTCAAAGGTTTCATAACCCTCTTTATCATATTGAGCAACACCGTCTTCATCGTAAACTAAATGTTCAGGTCTCCTATTTTCTGTAAGAGGAAGAAATCGTATGAATGTAAAATCACCGCAAACATAAACTTTGTCTACTTGAACGGGTAATTCGTCCTGTGAAACCGTTTGATTGTCTTCTATTAAACTTCCGTTAGCGTCATAAACTTCTTCGATTTCTGTAGTGGTTTTCGTAAAAGTTACTTTATTTATATTATCAATAGGGATTCCGTCGTTAGAAACTTCTTCCGTAGTATAAACTAAATAATTTTTTTCGTCGGGCTCTTCTCCGTCAAGAGCGGCTGCGTTTAAAAATTCCGGAGAGAAAAGATTGTTAATAACATTGCCGGCGGCGGGGTTATTCTTTTTTGCGGCTGGGATTTTTTCTCTTTTAATCCCCAAAGCCTTGGCATCGCCTATATTAGCGGTTAAGTTTTTAATAAACGATATATTATAATTAATCGGCTTATTATTTTCGGCTTTTCCGCAGGACATCGGTATCAAACTAAATAATATAATTAAGCATAAAGACAACGCTAAAAATTTCCGCTTCATTGTTAACTCCTTTAAAAAGCTGTTTATTATATATTAATAGTATATACTTATATATAATAAAAAGTCAATAGTAAAAAACAATTTTCGCTATACTTCTTAACCAATATTATAAGTAGATAATAATTCGGATTTCAAGTTGCGGATTGTAGCATTGCACAATACGCGAACAGCAAACAAAAGCGGAAAAGTAAAAATATAAAAAGAGTTTGCGTATTGAAAATAATTGTGGTATAATAAAGGGTATGAATGTCAATTTGATTGTCAGTCCTATGCAGTTATGGAAGGATGCCGAAGAAATAACATCGGAGTTAGAGGAGACGGAAATCTTTAACCGTTGCGAAAACGGAGCGGTTTGCCAGGGCCTTTATTTTACCGGAAAAACAGCCGAAGACGGTAAAATAAGGGTTTATACCGAGATTTGCTATTCGGAACAAACATTTAATAAGTTTGACGGCAAAATGCCCACTATAATTTTGACGGGCGACCATAATACAAAGGATAACGTTCAGTTAAGGAATTACTATCTAAACGGCGGTTACGCTGTTATTTGTGTGGAGTTGTTTGGCGACGATAATCAACGAAGGTTTACAATTTATCCGGCCAGCTACAATTTTGCAAAATACACAACGGCAAAAAATAATCTTTTTCACGTGCCGGACAGCCCCAAAAATACTTGCTGGTATGTTTGGAGTTTCATTTTAAGACGCATAGTAACCTTAGCGCAAAAGCTTCAATATATAGATACATCCAGAGTGGGAATAACCGGTGTGGACGAGGGTGGTATAACCGCGTTTCATTTGGCGGCGACTGAGGAAAGGATATGCGCGTCGGCGGTTTTAGCCAATTCAAGATGGACGGACACCGTAGGACTTTATAATTTGCAAACGGGAATTTTTGATGAGGAGTATTCAAAGTTTTTGTACGCTTTAAGCCCGCAAGCCTACGCGCAGCTTATAAAAAAACCTATGCTTATGCACTTAAACACTAATCCCGAAAACTCGTCGTTTGATGATAACATAAGCAACTTTTCGCGGCTTCCCGCAAAGCTTCGTGTTAACCTTTCAATATCGGTCGGCGCGGATCACCATATAGGCTTCAGACAAAAAGATAACCTCATAAAATGGTTTAACTTCCATATACTTTACGAGGGAGAATATTATACAACGCCTCAAGCGGAAATATATTCAAGCGGCGGTAAGCTTTATTTTAAGACTGTTTGCGCGGAGCCTGAGAAATTAAAAGAAATACGAGTTTTTTACAGTTATAATGAAACCGTTTCCGCAAAACGCAACTGGCATACGCTAAAAGCGGATGAAATTTCCGAAGGCGAATATATAGCTATGATGACGGTTTATGAACCGGATAAATATGTGTACGCTTATGCGGAACTACTCTTTAATAACGGCGTCAATGTCGCGACCAAAATGATTACGGCAAAACCCGCCGAACTGGGTATTAGCAAAACACAGATTGCGGAGAGCCGTATTATATATGATTTTTGCAGCGGCATAGACTGTTTCACCGTTGTAAAAACAAACATTTTAATAATGGAAGAACCCGCGCTTGCTATGGAGAAAGGCCCGCTTGGCTTAAGCGGTATTACCGCAATGTCAGGTAATCTCGCGACATATAAAATAAACGACCCCGTTTATTACGGATATGAGGGTGACAGCTTACAGATATCGTATTATTCGCCTATAAGCCAGACTATTTCCGTCATAATAAGAGAATACGGACAAAATGAATGGCTGCATAATTATATTTATACGCACAAAACCGAAGGAGGAGAGGTTTGGCAAAAGCTTACTCTTTCACCCGGTAATTTTAAAAAAGACGACGGAGCGACGTTAGAGAGCTGGGAGCAAGCGGGACAGCTTATAATAATCAAAGAAAGCAAATTGCTTATAAACGGAATGATTTGGATATAATCATCTATCTTGATTACTAAAAACTATTTCAAATTAATAATCGGGCGGCAAAATGAACAAATACGGACGCGATAAATTTTCAATAGACATAGATTATAGGCTGATTATTGTGCTTGCGCTGGCGGTATGCGTTATGTTTTTGTCGCTTAATTACACGCGGTGCATAATCGAAGGGCAGTCAATGAACAATACCTTTATCGGCAAAGAGAAAAACTCGGAAGAATACAAGGACACCGTAGTTTTAAGCGGCTACTTAGGCAAGCTAAAACCCGGCGATATAATAACGTTTACGCTTACTCATGATCAGCAAGCTTTGCTGCCGGCTTACGGAACGGACGAGGAAGCTATGTTGATTAAAAGAATAATCGCGGTACCCGGCGAGGAGATAAAATTTGTCAGACAATCAGACAACGGTATCAATTATATAGCGCTTTACAAGTTTGATAAAAAGGACGGGCTCTGGAAGGAAATTATTGAAGATTATATAAAAGACAAGATGCAGCATTCGGGGGATTTCAATGCCGCTAAAATCGGCGATGTGTATGAGGTCGAAGAAAACTGTTACTTTGTTATGGGTGACAACCGCAACAATTCGTCCGATTCGCGCGTGTTCGGTCAAATTACCCGCTCTCAAATCAACGGTAAGGTAATAGGTAAAGGCGGCTCTATGGTGTGGATGGGTGAACACTTTGAACAGATTAAACTGTTTTCATTGATATTTTTAGGGTTTTTGACGATATTAGCGTTAGACGCGCCACGCTCTGAGAAAGCCAACCGGTTTGAAAGAATGCTTAATAATTAGTAAAAGAAAACTTTAAAAAGAGAAACAATAAAAGAAGAAACAATTAGAGAGAAAGCTTAAAAGAGAATAAATAATTAGAAAAGAAAACTTTAAGCAGAACAAACAATTAGAGAACAAAAGAAACAATAAAAGAACAAACAATTAGAAAAAACTTTAAAAGAGAAATAAACAAAAGGAGAAAATATTATTTATGAGAATTAAAATCACGTCCGACTCAACCGTCGATATGACACCGGAGTTATTAAAAGAGTATGAAATAGATACGTTTCCTCTGATTGTTATGCTGGGCGACAATCAATACTATGACGATAAAGTAACTCCGCAAATGATTTATGACTTTGAAAAATCCTGTGGCAAGCTGCCTAAAACAGCGGGACGCACGTCAATAGAATTTCAAGAGTTTTTTCAAAGCTTTTTAGACGCGGGTTATGACGCGGTTATACATTTTTCGATTTCAAGTAAAATAAGTGTTTCTAATCAAGAAGCTGCGAAAGCCGCGCAAAATATGAAAAATGTTTTTGTCGTCGATTCGCTCGCTTTGTCGTCGGGCACGGCTCTTTTAGCGATGGACGCCGTTGAAAAAGCAAGAGCGGGAATGATGCCGGAGGATATCGTAGAGCGGGCTCATAAGAGGCTCAAAAGCATTCAAACATCGTTTATTATCGACAGGCTGGACTTTTTGTATAAGGGCGGCAGATGCAGCAAGCTTGCTCTTTTAGGCGCGAATTTATTAAAAATTAAGCCGACTATCGAAATGGTAGACGGAAAGCTTGACGTAGGTAAAAAATTTCGCGGTAAGCAAGTTAAGACCGTTGAAATGTATGTAGAATCTATACTTGAACGTTTTAACACTCCCGACAACGCTCGGTGCTTTCTTACTCATACCGAGATACCCGGGGATATTGTCGATACTGTTAAAAAAATACTGGCTGAAAAAACTAAATTCCGCGAAGTGTTAGAAACTACCGCAGGCTCAACGATAACAAGCCATTGCGGAAAGGGAACTTTAGGTATTCTTTACATAAACGACGGCGGGGAAAGCTAAAAAACTTATATTTGACCCGTTTGACAAATTGATTGATACCGGTGCTTTCTTTTAGGAGGTTAAAGAAAAATGAAACTGATAATCGCCATTATTTCTGAAAAAGACGCTAAGGAATGTACGGGAAAGCTTATGAAAGACGGTTTCAGCGTAACTAAACTCGCTTCAACCGGCGGATTTTTGAAATTGAAAACCGCTACAATTATGGTCGGAGCGATATCCGAAAGAATTCCCCTTGCTCTTGACGTCATCAAAAAAACGTGCGTAAGCAGAAAATTTGCCAATAGGCATACGGAAATTTACGAATACGAAGATAAACAAAGACACAAAAGCCCCGAAGGCGAGATTATTGTGGGCGGCGCGATGGTTTTTGTTATGAATATTGAGGAGATGCATAAGCTTTGATAAAATTCGCGCGTTCGGTTATGGCAACTCCGGTATTCAATATGTTAAAAAACGATATCGTAAACGGGAATTTAGCGCATTGTTACGTTTTCTCATCTTCGGACAAGCGGTCTCTTGAAACACTTACCGATTTATTTTTAGAATTGATTTTCTGCGAAAATACGGACAAACCCTGCGGTAAATGCTTCGGCTGTTTAAAGGTTGAAAACAGAACGCATTCGGATATAAAATATTTTCCGGAGCGGGATGAACGTTTAAGCGCGGGCGAGGTATCTTCGATTATTAGCGGTATAAACTATACGGCGTTCGAATCCGGCAAAAAAGTATTCGTAATCAAAAATATTGACGAGTCAAACCCCGCTGCTCAAAATAAACTTTTAAAAACATTAGAAGAGCCGCCCGCGGATACGTTGTTTGTATTACAGGCAAGCTCAGCGGTCAATCTGTTGCCGACGGTACGTTCAAGGGCGCGTATTATCAATGTTGACGCGGTAGACCCTAAGGTTTTTTATGAAGAGCTGATTTTAAATACTTCTTTGGACTCAAAGTTTGTAGAAAAATGCGTACAATCGGGTGCGGGAAACATTGAAAAGACGCTTAATTTTTTAGAAGAACCCGAATATATCGAAATTATAGATTTAATTTTTGATTTTTTACTTAATTGCCGTTCCAGCAAAGATGTTTTAGCTTTTTCGGACAGGATGCAAAAATATAAGGAAAGACTCCCGTTTATTTTTGAATCTATGCTGATAATATTTCGGGATTTAATGTACTGCGCGTGCGGTTTGGATAATAAAATAATTTGCGCTTTTAAAAGCGGAGAATATAAAAACATACTCAACTCTTATAATCTAAAGACGTTTTCGCGCGGTACGGAAAGAATCGTGCGGGCGGCGGAGCGTTTAAGGGCGAACGGCTCGGGTATAAGCATAATTGATAATTTACTGATAGGAATAATGGAGGACAAAGCTAAGTGCCAAGGATTGTAGGAGTGAAGTTCACTCAAAACGGCAAGGTATACTCATTTGACGCTGGTGTTGCGGAGATTAACGCGGGTGACGGCGTTATCGTCGAAACAGCAAAGGGTGTAGAATACGGTATTGCGGCGGGAGTGCCTTACGACTCCGACGAAGTGCCTTCAAAGCCGTTAAAGCCTATTTTAAGAAAAGCGACGGATAGAGATAAGCAGACTGTTGAAAAACATATTCAACAAAAACCGGAAGCGTTAAAGGCTTGTGACGAAAGGATTTTAAAGCACAAACTCGATATGAAACTGGTTGACGTTGAGTACGCTTTTGATAATTCTAAGATTATATTTTATTTTACCGCGGACTCAAGAGTGGATTTTAGAGAGCTTGTTAAGGATTTGGCGGCGCATTTTCATATGAGGATTGAGTTACGCCAAATCGGAATAAGAGACGAATGTAAGATGCTGGGCGGAATCGCGCCTTGCGGCAGAGCGTGCTGCTGTTCTAACCACCTAAAAGATTTTGTACACGCTAACGTAAAAATGGCAAAAAATCAAGGCTTGTCGCTTAATCCCACTAAGATAAGCGGCTTATGCGGAAGGCTTATGTGCTGTTTGCAATATGAAAACGCGCATTACGTTGAAACCGGTAAAAAAATGCCCAAGCTCGGCAGTGACGTAACCACTCCCGAAGGCAGCGGAACGGTTGCTTCAAACAATATGCTTAAAGAAACCGTTAAGGTCAAGCTGCCGAATAAGGACGGCTTTGACTATAAGGATTTTAAGCTTGCGGACATTAAAACTACGGTTACGGTAGCCGACGAGATTGATTCCGACAACAGTCCCGATACCGATATAATTTCCGATTAAATATAATGATAAATACGATAATAAAAAGGAGAAACTATGCTGAAAACTATCGAAAATCAAAACCTTATTATTAGTATTGAAACCTTAGGCGCGGAGTTAAAGTCAATTAAGAGTAAAATTACGGGAGCCGAATACTTGTGGTGCGGCGATAAAACCGCTTGGGGCAAGACCGCGCCCAACCTTTTTCCTTGCATAGGGAATATAAAAAGAGGATTTATTGAATACGAAGGTAAACGCTATAATATGACCAAGCACGGCTTTGCCAGAGATTGTGAGTTTACCGTTTGCAGTCAGACGCGCGACGCTATCACCTTTAGACTTACCGAGAGTAAAGAAACTTTGGAAATATATCCGTTCAGATTTGTTTTTGACATAACTTTTTCATTGACCGGACACACTCTTGAGGTAAGACACGACGTCCAGAATTCAAGTTCGGATACATTGTACTTTGCTTTGGGCGGGCATACCGCTTTCAGCACCGAAGTGTCGGGCGAAACGATGGAATCGTATTACCTTGAGTTTGACCGCAAATGCGAGTTTGTAACCGAGCTTTTTGACGAACCGGCGGGGCTTTTGAGCGGCGGGAAAGCCATTCTCGGAAGAGGACGCGTAATAGATTTGAATAAGGAATTGTTTGATAAGGATGCGTTGATTTTTGAAGATATTAAATCAAAATCGGTACGGCTCAAAAATCGCCGCAGCGGCAGTTTTGTTATGATAGACTATGAGGATTTTTCTAACCTTGCGGTATGGTCACCTAAGAATTGCGAAAGGTTTGTATGTATTGAGCCTTGGATTTGTATGACGGACAGAGTTGACGGATCGCATAATTTAAAAGAAAAACGCGGTATCGCCGCTTTGCCTAAGGGACAAAAAACTAAGGCTTCATACAGCATTACAGTTATTGAATAGCGGGAAAAGAATACAAGACAGATTGTTTAAAAAAGTAAAATTTAACAAAAACTTTGACGGCAGCTTTTTAACGCTGCAGCCGTAAAGGAGGCAGACAATGAAGCTTATAGCTTTGGACGTATGCTCAAACCGCGTCGTAGGAGCTCGTTTTAACGACGATATGCTCTTAGAAAAAATATCAATGCCGATAACAATGGAAAGCCAAACGGCGGTTTTTGATATTATGTTCGCGATAGTTAACAAGCTTGCAGAGAAAGACGTAAAGGGTATTTGTGTAGCTTGTTCGGGTATTGTCGACCCGTTTGAAGGAATTTGCGTTAAGAGCGCTGACGACACAAAGTTTTTGTCCGCAATGTATTTTAAGGATGTTTTAGAGGAAAAATACGACGTTCCGTGTGTCGTTATATCTACGGCGCAAGCGCATTTATTGAACTCTATGTATTACGGGGTGGGCAAAGGCTACCGCTCTGCGTCGCTGATTGAAATAAGCAGAACAATAAGCGGAGCGTATTATAATACGGGAACGATTATCGTAGGCAAAAACTTTGACTACGGTAATCTGGCGCAATAAGTACTATCGACGTTAAGGGGTTGCCTTGTTCGTGCGGTTCAAACGGCTGTATGGAACAATATATTACGACTACCGCGTTTGAAAACAACGCAAGAAATATGGGAATGGATATCACTGATTTTATACAAGTTTTTGATAAATATATCCTGGAAGACGCTCAAGCAAAATCAGTGGTAATGTCTTTTGTTATGAGATTAGCCCAATGTGTGAATTTTATAAAGAAGAATTTTAAACCCGAAATAGTAATTATAAGCGGCGATTTCAACGGCAGTCAAAATATCTGGTTGCCTATTTTAAAGGAAACTAAGATAGCAAGAAGAAATGTCGTATGCTCAAGAATCAGCAGCGACGGAGCTTTGTACGGCTCAATAGTTTGGTTTATGCAACGGAATAAAATTTAATTAAGTATTATGGTGCACATAGGGAACGAATGGGACAGCCTTTTAAAAACATATTTTGAGTCGGATAATTACGGCGCGCTCAGAGCTTTTTTGAAAGAACAATACGCTGCTAATACGGTTTATCCCCCGATGAATGATATTTTCAACGCGCTCAAAACAACGTCGTATAACGGTGTTAAAGCCGTAATTTTGGGTCAAGACCCATACCACAACGAGGGTCAAGCTCACGGCTATTGTTTTTCGGTTAAGCAAGGCGTCGATTTGCCGCCGTCGCTTAAAAACATCTTCAAGGAAATCCGCAACGAAACGGGAATAATAAACACGCGAGGCAACCTTACCGCTTGGGCGGAACAAGGCATTCTATTACTTAACACGGTGCTTACGGTAAGGGCGAACGAACCCAACAGCCACAAAGGGCGGGGTTGGGAAGCTTTGACCGATACTGTAATATCTTTACTTAACGAACGGAATGAGAGCGTGATTTTTGTTTTATGGGGCAATCCTGCGAGGGAAAAATTACGTCTAATTACAGAAAGCAGACACTTTGTTCTAACTGCCGCGCATCCCAGCCCGCTGTCCGCGACAAGAGGTTTTTTCGGTTGCGGGCATTTTAACGAAGTCAACAGATTACTGATAAATCAAAACAAAAAACCTATTAATTGGTCTACTTAAACATTGCATAAGACATTACAAAAGAGAGGCTTAGGAGATTAGCTAATTAATTTTATTCCGGTCAAGACTATTCCGTTATTTAAAAGTCAGCCAAATAAAGCCGGCACAAAAATAATTTAAAAATATCGACTAATTAGTAATTTAAGCTTACAGGATTTAGGCGGGTAACTGATGCAAGGTGATTTTTTACAAGCGGTTTCCGAATTGTTTACAAATCCGTCAAGAGCTTTTGCGAGCTTTTTGACGTTAAGAATAAACAATATTCCGGATAGTTGTTACTATCTCGGTTTTTGCTGTCAAAACGGAATAGGAACGGAAAAAAACCAAGATAAAGCATTCAAGTTTTATAATGAAGGACAAGAAGCGGGCAGCGTAAAATGTGTTTATGGCATTTATAGCCTATTAAAAAACCAAGACGATGCGGACGGACTTGAACAAGCGCGCTCCGAGCTTATAAAAGCGGAGTCTGGCTTAAAAGCGGAGGCTGATTCGGGCGAAGCGGAGGCGGCTTATGTTTACGCGCTTAGCTTGGCGGCTCTGTACGGACACAGCTCTAAAAGTATCCAATACCTGACAATAGCATCTGAAAAAAACCACGCGTTGAGTTGTTATGCGTTCGGCGCATGTTTTGAGTACGGGAACGCGGTACCGCAAAACACGGCAAGGGCGGTACAATTATATACAATCAGCGCGGAAGCGGGATACGTAGCCGCGCAAGTTCACTTGGCGGATATGTACTTTAACGGAACAAGCATATTGAAAAACTTAACGCTTGCGTTTGAATGGTATTCTAAAGCTTCCGAAAAAAACGATTATTACGCGTGTATTAAAACAGCTTTATTTTATGAGAAAGGTTTACTTGCGCCGATTGATATGCAAGCGGCGTTCAGACTGTATTACAAAGCCGCCGAAGCGGGCGACTTGAGAGCGGTCTACCGTACGGCGCGCTGCTATAATTTCAGCGAGGGTGTTGAAGAGGATTTCAGCGAATCCGCGCTTTGGCTCAGCCGTGGCGCAAAAGAAGGCGATGTACGCTGTATGACGGATTTAGGTGTGTTTTATTATCTCGGAAGAGGTATAGAAAACGATTTTAACAAAGCTGCTTACTGGCTTTCTAAGGCGGCGGAATCGGAATATCCGTATGCGGCTTTCAACGCGGGACTTTGCTTTTTTTGGGGACGCGGCGTAAAAAAGAACTATGAAAGAGCCGTAGCTTTGTTTGAAAAAGCGTCCGGAATAAATATAGAAGAAGCGAATTTTTATTTGGGTTTTTGCTATTATTACGGTTTCGGTGTAGAAAAAGACCTAAACCAAGCCTATGAGTTTTTTAACAGAGCAGGTGAAAAAGTATTTCCGCCCGCGCTTTATAGGCTGGGCGTTATGTATTATTTCGGCGAAAGCGTGCCGGTCAATTATATACGGGCTAAGCAAATGTGGCTTGAAGGCGAACATAATGGTGACCAAAATTGCTCGCAGTGTTTGATTGATTATTTCAATCCGGACGGCGAGCCGACCTATTTAGAAAAATTTGAACGCTTAGACGATATGCCCGGTGCGATTTTTGATTATACATTTGACGTTGAGTCCGAATAAAAAATGCACAAGCGGAATCCGAATATAATATAAAAACACGGAACCGTTTATTATGAAAGTATAAATTATTTTAATATTATGAGTGGTTTTATCGTTATAGTCATTACCGGCGACTCTTTGAATAACCGTTTAAAGAAATCCTAAAAGCCGTACCTTTAAAATTCTCTACAATAACACTATTACATAAATAATATATAGAATTGTGTATAATTAATTTGTTTTAGCACACTATAATAATATAAAATTATTTAAGGAGTGTAAAACAAATGCCAAAGCAATCTACTTCAACAAGTAAAATGAATCAAAGCGCAAAGCTTTCTTCAAACAACAATCAGTCCGCTAAGACGGCTTCAAACAGCAATCAAGCCGTAAAATCTGCTTCAAACAGCAATCAATCCGCAAAGATGGAGAGCAGCGAAAAGTCTTGCGGCAGTTGCAGTAATAGCAACATTAAAAGTTGCTCATCGCAAGCTAAAAGCGGCTCAAACAAAAACAGTTAATCAGAATTAAAAAACTTTAAATTTTATAACAAAAAAGCAGACGGTTTTATGTTGCGGATTTCAATCCGAATAAGGCCGGCTGTTTTTTTATTCGACTTTGTATATAAATCAGAGAGCATTTGAAAGAGTGAGAACTTTAAAACAATTGCTTTTATAGAGGGTTTGAGATATACTGAAGATATTGATTCATTGGAGATTTTTTAAAAATGGAAAATACGCAAAAATCAGTTAATCCCGCGCCGTTAGGACTGTTGGGCTTTGGTATGACTACGGTTTTATTGAACCTTTACAACGCAGGGTTTATCGGGCTGACATCGGTTATTGCCGCAATGGGATTTGCTTTAGGCGGAGCGGCGCAAATTATTGCCGGGATAATGGAATTCAGAAAAAATAATACCTTCGGAGCTACCGCATTTACCGCGTACGGCTTTTTCTGGTGGTCATTAATTTTAATTTGGGAAAATCCTTTTGGCGACAAGGTAGTTGCCGCCGACAAAACGTCAATGGGTTTTTACCTGTTACTATGGGCAGTTTTCACCGGCTGTATGTTTATATGTACTCTTAAACATAACAGGATTACACAAATTGTATTCGGACTTTTGACAATATTATTTTTGACTTTAAGCATAGGTGATTTTGCCGGTTCTGAAATCATAACAAAAATTGCCGGTTATATCGGCATACTTTGCGGATTGAGCGCGGTTTACAGCGCGGTCGGACAACTAATTAACGAAGAATTTGGTAAAAAGATTTTCCCGTTGATTTAAACTTTAAGTAAAAGATTAGCAGGAGTTTTTCGTCGGGTTTGATACCGGAATTAAAAAAATAAAAAATTTTTTATTGCGGGATATATTATTACTTTACAAACGGCGGAAATTTATGTATAATAAAAAAAACACTTAAAGTTCTCTAACGACAAGGTTTTTTCTAAACATTTAATTTAGTTTTTTTACAGCCAAAAATGTAATATAATACGTTTAGGCTGTTTTTATTGTGAGGATAAAATTTTATTGCCGCCGGTTTATAAGTTTTTTTAACATTTAGAGCGGCTTTAAATAAAAGAGGTGGATTATATGACGAAGTATATTTTTGTAACGGGCGGAGTTGTATCCGGGCTTGGAAAAGGTATTACGGCGGCTTGTATCGGGCGGCTCTTAAAACAAAGAGGGCTGAAAGTTATCAACCAAAAATTCGACCCTTACATAAATATTGATCCGGGAACAATGAGTCCGTATCAGCACGGCGAAGTTTTTGTTACGGAGGACGGGCATGAATCCGACCTTGATTTAGGTCATTACGAGAGGTTTATCGACGAAAACCTAAACGTCGATTCTAATATTACAACCGGTAAAATTTATTCAAAAATTCTCAAGCAAGAGCGGGAAGGATATTTTAACGGCAAAACCGTACAGGTTGTCCCGCAC
Organism: Holotrichia oblita; assembly: GCA_023690525.1. Taxonomy (NCBI): domain Eukaryota; kingdom Metazoa; phylum Arthropoda; class Insecta; order Coleoptera; family Scarabaeidae; genus Holotrichia; species Holotrichia oblita. Next base: position 34,757 of record JALQSN010000313.1, on the reverse strand, counting down.
ATAACAAACGAAATAAAAGACACCGTTTACCGCGTAGCTAAGCACGATAAAAATGTTGACGTCGTAATAACGGAAATCGGCGGTACGGTAGGCGACATTGAAAGCCATCCGTTTTTGGAAGCGATAAGGCAAATTCCTTTTGATATAGGCAGAGAAAATGTATTGTATGTGCACGTTACGCTTGTTCCGTACATTTCCTCAAGCGGTGAGCAAAAAACAAAGCCAACTCAACACAGCGTAAAGGATTTGCAGACGATAGGTATTTCCCCCGATATTTTGGTTTGCCGTACCGAAAAACCGCTTGATGAGGAAAGCAAGGCAAAAATGTCGCTATTTTGCAATGTTACTAAAGACGCCGTCTTTCAAAATCTTGACGCGCGTATAATCTATGAGATACCGCTAATGCTTGAATCTCAAGGTATCGGCGACGTTGTTATGCAAAAGCTGGGCTTAGAAAAACGCGAAGCTGATTTAAAGGAATGGCGCGGATTAATTGACAGAATAATGAGTATCCCGTCGACAAACCTTTTAAACATCGGTATTGTCGGGAAATATGTTGAATTGCACGACGCTTATATAAGCTGTGCGGAAGCGTTAAGGCACGCGGGTTATCAAAGCGGTGTCAATATAAATATTGAATGGGTGCAAGCCGACAAAATAAACGATAAAACGGCTGAAAAGATTTTGGGCAGGCTGGACGGAATAATTATACCGGGAGGTTTCGGCGAGATTGTCGGAGAAGGTACGCTTACCGCCGTGAGGTTTGCCCGCGAAAAAGGTATTCCCTTTTTCGGAGTTTGTATAGGTATGCAAGCTATGGCGATAGAAATTGCGCGTAACGTTCTCAAACTAAAGGACGCTAACTCGGTTGAGTTTAATCCGCCTACAACCGCGCCAATAATCAACGCGCCTATCGGCGTCAAAATTGACCCAAACGCAAAAGCTTTACGTTTGGGAGCGCATACATGCAAACTCAGCGAGAATTCGCGTGTAGCTCAAATTTACGGAGAAAGCATAGTAAGCGAGCGTCACAGAAATTCTTACGAAATCTCAATAGAATATCAAGAGGCTTTAGAAAGCGCGGGTCTAAAAATCGGAGCGTTGTCCACTAGCGGAAAGCATATTGAAAGCTTAGAACTGCCCGCTCATAAATGGTTTTTAGGCGTATCCTTTCATCCCGAATTCAAATCCCGTCCCAACAAGCCGCACCCGCTTTACGCTAGTTTTATAGCCGCTTGTAAAAAGAAGGGTTGAATATAATAAGCCGATACTTAAAAACCGCAAGTTAAATCCGATGAAAAATTTTACCAAACTGTTATTTGACATCAGTTATTATTAAAGAAACATAAAAAGCATTCATATAAAAAAATCAAGGGGCTGACCGGAATAATTCCGTTTTAGCCCCTTATTTTTGTATAAAGTTATTTAGAAAACAATTCTCTTAAAAGTAATATTCTGACCAAATCGCGCATAGTGTTTCTGTTGTGGTGGCCGCGACCCCGCCTTATAAAAGGAGCGGAAGCGGGTACAACTCCCATTGGCTGTCTGTCGTCGTCCTCATCCCACATTCCGCTAGAGCGGATAACGTTGTCTATGACACTGTTTAGCCGGCTTTCCGTAAACGGCATTCCCGAATTCATCATATCTTCAGCCGCTCTTATGACAAGAGGGTAAATAGTTATGTAGATATCGGGGTACATTTTTTCCATCTCAGATTTAAAATTCTGAGGAGGGTTCATAAAATAATAGTTCATAAAAAATCCATCCTTTTTTAACCGTAAACGATTAATATTTCATAATCATAATATGTAAGCGGTGTGTGAAAGGTGAAGTTTTATAAATTTTAGTAAAAGCAAGAATATAATAAAAAACCGCCGGAGTTATGTTTTAAATTTATACCGGCGGAAGTTGATTTAAAATTTCTTAAATAAGTGTTAATAGCGGCATAAAAATGCCAATCGGCGTAAAGTATTAAGATTTATTAAAAATGCCGACTACCCATTCTTTGATAGCGTTCAGCCAGTTGATAATTCCGAACTTGTTGAGAATATCCTTTACAACTACGCCCAAATTAAATTTGTCTATCATAATCGCACAAATAATCAAACCTACAATAATAGTAAGCACAATTAAAAATATAATATTAATAAAGCAACCGAAAGGGCTTAACGGGCTTTTAAGTTTCTTAAGCTTGGCGGTAGGGTCATTACTTTCCTTAATCGCGCCCATTAAGTTTTCGTTTAGAGAATTTTGCGTAATCCCCAAGTTAACGGATAAGTTATTTTGGGGATTTTTATTCTCTTTCTTTTTAGCCATCAAAAACTCCTGACAATTTATATAAAACGTTCAATAAACTAATAATCTTAGCGGCTTTTACAAAAGCTATAAAAATTGTATTGCTCGGATATAAATTTAAAAATAATAAAACCTAAAAATTCAAACATTTATCCAAATTAAAAAAGCTTGATTAGTAATAGTATATCTATTTTGGAAATAAAAAGCAAGTCTTTTTAAAATAATTTAACGGCGATGAAACATTTATTGTCTAAAGTTATTGTCAAAACCGTGTAAAAATAGTATAATAAGTCTATGGAAAACAAAATTAAAGAGATTATTGCACCGATTACCGACAGTACGGGAATTAAAATCGGTATATACAATCTTTTCGGAGAGCGCGCGTTGCCGCCGGAATCGGACGGAATGCCGCAACATATTGAGGTAAAGTATGAAACGCTTGCTAAAGACAAGCTTTTACAAGACAAGAAAGCGGGCTTGACGTTTTTTAGGATTAAAGCTGAAAAAGACTTTATAGGCGCGCTTCCGGGCAGCGATATATCCGCAAAGAATTACGCAAGGCTCTTGACCCAACTCATTGAAAGCAAGCTTTCTGAAAGTCACAACGATATTAATTTCGATTTAAGAGGGTTATTGCTCGGTGAGCTTTCGAGGGCAAAAATTGAAAAAGTAAAAATAAAAAACATTGATTTAGCAAAACATAAATATATAATTTTAACCTTTGTCACCTCACATAAAAGCCGTAAAGCGTTGACCGATTTTTTACAAAGCTTTGCAAGTTCGGATGATTTTATTATTAGTATGCCGGACTTTAGCCTTGTGCTGATAAAGCGTTCTGAAAATGACGGCTATTATACTTTGCGGGAATTTGTGAATACTTTGGCTTCAAATATTGCCGACGAAATCGCCGTGAAATGTAAAATAGGGGTAGGCGGCATTGCGGAAACAGTCGAGCAATTTGCGAGCGTTTATTCACAAGCTCTTGCGGCATTAAGGTTGGGCGCGATTTTAGATAAGGACAGCGCATTATTCTATTACAACGATTACCGTCTGGTCAGATTGATTGAAGAATTACCTCAAGAAACGCTTCAAAAATATCTAAAACAAAACTTGGATAAACAAGGAGCCGTTATTTTTGAAGATGACGAGTTAATGTCAACCGCCGAACAATTTTTGCAAGGCAGTCTTAACATCAGCGAAACCGCGCGCATTATGTATCTGCACAGAAATACGCTTATTTATAGGCTTGATAAAATCGAAAACGCTACGGGGTTAAATATACGTAGGTTTGCGGACGCAATGACATTTAGAGTACTGAGTATAGTTTATAAGATTACACATAAAAACATCTAATAATAGTTACCTAGAAAACAAGTTGGCGGCTTTTTTTAAAACGACGGAAAACTTAAAAAATCAGATATAAAAATTTCGTAATCCGCCCGTAATACTTGGATATCTAACCGCTAAAGGATAAGAAATACATTAATGAAAAACGCTAAAATTCAATTCATTACACGCACGGCGGCGATACTTGCCATTACAATAGTTTTACAATCCGTGTTGCAAGCGACATTAGGTTCTATTCAAATTTTCGGAGCGGTAATAGTAGGTACAGCCGTATGCTTGGGGATTTTTGCCGCCTCAAGAATATGCGGTATTTTAGGGGGTTCGGTGGTTGCGGTTTTAACACCCGTGATGGCGGCACTGCTTGGACGCGCTTTATGGATAATAACACCGTTCATAGCGGCGGCTAATTTAATAATGGCGGTTTCATTCAGTCTTATTTTTTATTATTCAAAAAAAATTAACTTTGGCGGCGGAAAATATAATTCTGCAATTGCTTTTTTCATCGGAGGCGTTTTTTCAAGCTTATTAAAGTTCGGAGCGATGATGATTATAGGTTATTTAATAGCGCCTAATCTTGTCGGGAAGGGCGGTGTTAAACAGCCTATGATAACCGTCTTTCAATTAAATTTCAGCTATCCGCAATTACTGGCAGCGGTAATAGGTTTTATATTAGCGTTTTTTGTGGGCTTAGCTTTAATAAGAGCAAAACTGCTGGCGACTGACTATAAACTCCTTACGGGAAACTCTGTTAATTGACGTATTAAATTATATCAGATAATAACCAAAAAACAGCCCTTATAATACGGGCTGTTTTTTGGTTTAAAAGGGGAAAATATGATGAGAAAAGAAACAAGCGGTTTAAATTATGAGAGTATAAATATTTGGATAACGAAGCAAAAAGATTGCTTTTAAAGGGTATTGGTTTTTCAAGTTCGCCGTCAAAGGTTAACACCCTTTACTTTTGCTTGAAGGCGATATCGCTCTTAAAGAAAAAAATACACATTTAGATTATTTTGTGCCGAGCAGCGGTATAACTTCCATAGGATTAACCTTAACGTTGTTAACTTTGATTTCCAAGTGTAAATGCGCGCCTTGCTTAATTTCCGCGAGCATTGTGTCGCTGACTTTTCCGATAGTATCACCGCGTTTCACAGTATCGCCGACAACCAATGTTATTTCTTTAGCAAGCGACTTATACGTTGATACTACACCGTCCGCGTGAGTTATTGTAATATACCCGCCGTCCAAACTGTTATAGCCTACCGCAATAACCGTTCCGTCCAGTATAGAACGCACAGCAGTACCTTTCTCGGCTTTTAAGTCAATCGCTTCGTGTGTTTCCCACAGTTTAAGCGTTGTTGAGTAGAGCAGTTTGTCGTTTGCAAAAACCTTGTCAATGTTGTATTCATTGAGAGGGCAGAGCATTTCAACGGGTTTCTCTTGAGGCTTGTCTACCGGCAAATCGGTCGGGGGGTCGACAACATTTCCTCCGGCTGCGGTAATAGCGACGATAATTATCGTAGCGATTGTTGCAAGTGCGACTATCAGCACTAAGTAAAGGATAGTTTTGCGAGATACACTCGCGGTTTCGGAATCACCGTAATATTTTTTATTTTTCATAGCAATTCACCTCCATTCGTGTCAAATTATTGCCTGTAATTTTTTATTTATACATTAATATTAAAGGTTTTTTTCGCTTAGTTTTTATTTGTTTTAAGCTTTAATAACTGCCCAGAATAAGCGGAGTCCCTACCGTGACCTTAAGTTTATTAACCGCAATTTGTACGTTAATACGCATTCCGTCAATTGTGACATAATTATCAAAAAACTCCGAATACGCGTAAATTATATTCAATTCACCTAAATTTTGCGTAGAAAGAGTAACGGCTTTTAAATCCGACAATATAGATTGCAGCGCGTAAGAAGTATTACTTACATTATAAGAAACGCTTTCCCCGTCAATACGGTTGAAATATCCGCGAATTTTACCGGCGTTTCCGACGGAGCAATTTACAATCGTTGAATTACCGTTATTAATGAGTTCTACGTTTTCTAAAGCGTTCACTTTTTCCGGCACATAAAACGAATAAACGGCGTTATCCGAAAAAAAATCAAACTCATTAAGATAACTCACATCCAACCTCAAAGCCGCAAGGCATAAGACAACGGTCAGAAACACACAAAACTTTTTCATTAATGCTTATTATTGACCGGTTTTTAACCTTTAAAACAGAAAAGAGCGAAAATGAAGACGATTAAGGAATTTAATAAATGTGAATTGCAAAAAAAAGCCCTATTTCGATTTTAAGAAACAGGGCTAAAAACAATCGAATTTTGATTGTTATTTATCCAAATAATTTTTGTTTGCCAAATACAATGACAACGTCATAAATACCATAGTCATAGCCTTGAAAGTGTGGGAAATGCAATTCTAACGTGTAATTTTCAATGAGTTCGTATGCAAGCCCTTCTTTTAATGTAAAACAGCGTTTATCACTTGTAAAAATAAATTTGGTATCTTTATTAATGCCAACATCAAAGCTGAACATCCAGCCCCATTGTAAATATTCTGTATTATCGTTAATGATATCATCAAAGAGTTTTTCTGTTACTTCTTTGGTGATTATATTTGTTATAGTCGCTTTTTCAAAGCCGTAAGCGCCAGATTCTATCGAGTATGGTTTTTTATTTGCGCCGCAACTTGTCATAATAATTGCTGTAAGCACTATTGAAAGTATAAATAATATTTTCTTTTTCATAAACTATTTTCACCACCAAATTATAAACCAAAAAGGCTCGTATCTAATAGTAACGACACATTTTTTCCATTCCCCGCAACTCTCACATAAGTCCCATTTTAATACAACGTGCCGTCTTCTATAATGCTTATTTCCAATATCTTTTTTGAAACACTCTAAACAAAATTCCGCCATAGTTATATACCTCTAAAAAATTGTTAATTCTTCTCTAAAAATCAATAATTATATTGATATTATACAGTATGTTTACTGTCAAGTCAATTAATTCGCTGTTAATAAATATAAATTGATAATATAGAGAATGCTACCCATTGTTAAGCATAATGCAAGATTGATAAAAGCATTAAAATTAATGAGAGGTAGTTGATAATGAATATAAATGATTTAATTCATCGAATAGGTTATTTTAGAAACAAAGCTAATCTTTCTGCAAGAGAATTAAGTTTAAGAATTGGCAAAAGCGACACTTATATTAACAAATTAGAATCAAAAGACTTCATTCTTTCAATTCCTGTTCTTTTTGAGATTATTGAGGCACTTGAAATTTCTTGTGCTGAATTCTTTGCAGACAATTATTTAAATTATAAACAAGATAAAGAAATTCTTGATTTACTTAATACTCTTTCAAAAGATAGGAAAAATTCTTTTATTGATTTGATGAAAAACACAAAGTAAAATATGAGACTCCTTAATCGGAATAAAAATGAGTTAAAGAAGTAAACATTTTGGGTATTGACAAAAAGGGTTTTTTTGGGTATAATATAGGTAAGGAAATATAATTTATAGTAAATTTTATATAAGGAGGTAAGGAATTTATAGGGGGATATTAATTTTAGGAGGAAAAATTTATGAAACTAATGCAAAAACTGAGCAAGAAAGTTGTTCTCAGCTTACTTGCCGTTGCGGTGATTGCTACCGCCGCTATCTCTTTAGCTGTATGGGCGTACGTTTCGGGAAACGACGAGGAAGAATCGGGAACTATTAATATCGGCAGAGGCAGAGAATCCACAACTACGTTAAGCCTTAGTGATATTACCGACTCCGGCGGGAAGCTTGTGCCTAAAGGGTATGCTTTAGAGGAAGGCGAGGTTGAATCAATCGAGTATACTTTTAATGTACAGTGGTTGGCGAGTGAGGATTTGGACGGAATTGTTCCGGATGCGCCGGGAATATTGACTGTGACTGTGGTTGAATTGATAACTAGCGACGATTACGATTTACTTGATGAAGAATACAGGGAAGTCGGTGAACTCTTTGAAATCACTTATGATTTTCCGGATGAACAAGATTATTATGATATCTTCGGAGAGGGAGAAAAAATACCTGTTACGGTAACAATCGCGTTAGTTGAGCCTGCGACGCAAGAGCAATATGATTTAATTGCCGGCAAAGACATTGCAATAACTTTTAAATTTACCGTTACTCCCGTTGATACGGCATCGTGACGGAATTAATAAATACTAATAAAAAGAGCATTCTTTCAAAGATATCTGCCGCGAAGTTTATTCGCTCAACAGTCTTTGCGGTAACGGCTCTTTTTTTGGTATTTTTACTTACGGTGCAACTAATAAAGCCCGAAAAAGCCATTGATATATTCGGCTTCAGATTGTTTTCGGTAGCGGATACGCGCAGTATGGAGCCGTTACTAAAGCACAATGATTTGATTGTTGTAGTTAAGTACGATTTTGATAAAATTGAGAAAGGCGATATAATAGCATTTAATGCGCAAATAAAGCTTGACGGAAAGGTTAAAAACGTAATAATTACGCACGTTGTCAAAGAAATATTTTTGGATTCTGAGAGCGGTCAAAAAAGCTTTCGTACTCAAAGCTATAACGAAGAAGCCGCAACGGATGTTACGGCTGTGACAATTGACGGCATAAACGGCACGAATCAATATATTGGTAAATTTATGTTTAAGTCAACCTTGCTTGGCGGTTTTTCGGCTTTTATTTCCGGTATTTACGGATTGTTTTCAATTGCTGTTATTTTAATATGCTCTAATTTAATGACCGTTATTTTTAACCGGTTTAAAAGCGGAGATTTTAATTCTTGCCGGCATAATTTTTGGAGCCGTAAATGAATAAAATAAAAATCAACAACTACGGAGTTTACACTGGATCGGGAGATGATAATTTCCCCGGTAAATATCCTTTAATTTTAAGGATGCTTTTTAATTTTTTTTCGGCATTAAAACCGGATATTGCAAATTGCCGTAAAAGAGTATTGAGTTTAATTTTTGGGTTAATATTAATATGCGTCGCTTCGTTTGATTATATTTTGGTGTTTTGGCAAGTCATTGTAGCCGCCGACAATGAGGACAACGGGATTATCGCAGTCGGCGAATGGAGGGTAGCCGACCCTAATATCAACCGTTTTAATGAATTGATTGCGTTACTTTTAAATTCCGACCCGTTGTTAAGGCTTCAAAGTGACGCTCCTCACTTAAACCCTTATAATACTCTGTATATTCTGGGAGCGGAAAGCTACAACAACTCTCCTACGCTTCCGGAGTGGTTTAGCGGGTTTGAAAAAGGCGATGTAATTGTTTGGCAAAGGCAAAACGGAACGACTGCGGCGGCGCAAGTTACGGGTGATATTTCACCGCTTATAACGGAAAGCTGGGAGGCGCTTGATTTTGCTTTAGACGACAGAAACACACCGTTGACCGGTTCGCATAACCGTATATATAACGACAGTTTTGTATACACAACAACGCACGCTCCTGTAACTTATAAAGGCATTCAATACTTAGCGCGGCATAACGCGGTACAATCCACTCCTACTCTGAATGACGGCTGGCGGGAGGATTGGTTTGAAATAAATGATTCCTGGCTTAATCAATTCTATCCGTCCGGAAGCTTTGTTCAATACGGGAATTCACATTATATAAAAATATCCGGCGGAGATGTTTTTTCGCCGTCCGAGCCTGCCGATACGGCATTTTGGAAAGAAATAAACGAATATTCCGGAAGCAGAAGTATTCCGTTGTGGGAAAGCGGCCGCCAGTGGCGTTTGAACGAAGTAGTTGAATACGGCGGGAAATACTATGTTTGTACAGCGGAATATACAACGGAAACTCCCGATTTAAGCAATCAATGGTATGAAGTGCCGGCATACTCTAGTTATGATAGAGTGCCTGTTTGGCAAACCGGAAATTATCAGACCGACAGTTTTGTTTTTTATGACGGAAATTACTATATCAGAGCGGACAACGGAAACGACGGCGCGCTTCCGTCTGAAGATAACAGCCCTTGGTTAAGGGTAGTCAGCTGGGAAGAAGGAATAGGCGTAGCAAAATATTTACTCGGTAATAGTTATCCCAGTTCATATTCCGGACAGTTTGTAGAACATCAAGATTTGATTTACAGACATCTCGGCAGAAACGCAAACAAAAACACTTCAATTGCCGATACATCGTATTGGGAACCTATTCCGAAATGGAATGAAGTTGACCCGAACAATCCGCCCCGGATTGTCGCTACGCTTGTAGGCGGTTATTATATAGTATGGGAACTTAACGGCGACAGAGATAATCCCGACGAGCCGATAACCGAACCGCCTGAGCTTACCGACAGCTGGGCAAGGTATAACATAAGATGCAATGACAGATATGTATATACCGATTATGAAGGACGCATTATGCTGTGGCGATTGCGTGACGGTGTAAGCGGAATATACAACGCTCCAGGCACTACGTCGGATTGGATTAAGTTGAATTATAAAACGGGAACTAATTACGTTTACACTCCCGACAGTCTTGGCGTAGTTGATTTTTGGTATTCGTCTTCACAATCTCAAGAGCCTCCCGGAATGATGTCGGGCGATTGGGTTTTACTTAATTCTTCAAATGAAATAACCGCCGGCGAGTATTACTATATAAAAACGGATAGGGTCTATTATTACAAAGCCGTAGAGGCGGGAGATTCTACTATTACGGTTGAATTATCAAACGCTTGGATGGGGATAGGCGACATTATGCTTTATCACTGGAGCGCGAAAAACAATTATCAAACCGGTGATATTGTCGTATACGGTATTACCGGCACCAACACTTACAGATATTACCGCTTAAAAGAAAACGCGTATTCCGGCGGAGCCGAGCCTGATTCCCCGACCGGTCAATTATTTTGGGAACCGCTTAATTGTTTTAAACCGAGTAACTAATTAAAAAATAATTAATTAAGGAAAATCAGGTAATTAAGTCCGCTTATAGCCTTCTATTTAACAGCAATTAAATTTGCTTCCGGAAAATATGCGAATTTCATAAGTTTTGAAAAATATAAAAATCCGTACCGGCAGTGAAAGTTTTCACTTACTTTATAGGTACGGATTTTTTTGTTATCTTGTAATTTAACTTTAAAAATTTTTCTAATGCTTTTAAATAGTGTGTTGTAATAAAAATACTTTGATAACGGTTTTTTATTGAAAAGAGAGTTGTTCGATATATAAAATTTATAGAAACGAAAAATATTGGCTTAGTCAGTGTACGCTTTAGACGCTAAATGAGTCAGAAGATTTGTTCTGACCGTTTCGGCGTTTGTGACTACGGTTAATTCAGAAACCGAAGCTATCGATTTAATCTTCAATGTTGACGCAATGTTATTGTGAGTAGAGCGAAGAGAGAAGTCGAAATTTTTGTTCAAGCTCAAACCTTCCGGCAGACGGCTTTCGGGAGAATCGGCTATGTCGATTAAGAATATATTTAACGATACGGAAGGAACGGTTTTCGGCGGTTCCTTGTTTGCTTGCGGTAGATAGACTGTTCCGATGCTGAACATATAATGTTCCGTCATTTCTTGGGTGCTGTCATACAGCTCGCCGCCGCCGGTCAATTTAAGACCTAAGAACTTTAATTGATTTGATGTTATTGTTTCATAATATATTTTTTCATAACCGTCAATATCGTTTAAGCTTATAATTGCTTCATAAAATCCGTTTTTGATTGCGCTCAGAGAAAAACAACCTCCGTTTTTAAAAGAAGTAATAATTTCGCTTTCGGGGGATTCTTGACCGCCCGGCGACATAGTATATTGTTTTTGTACGCGCCAAAACTCGTCTTTGCCGCCCTCCATAATTACCAGCATTCCCGAATTAAGCGACGGATAAAAATAAGCTTCCGTACCTTTGAAATCATCGCCGTTCTTTTCAAATTCAATATAAGAAACACCCGTTTCCATACTGCTTAGCACGGTAAAACGCTTGCCGTCCTCGTTTTTTGTAAAAATTTCAATATCCGTCTGTTTACTGTAAACCTCAACGGTATTGCCGTCGGCGCTTAAAAAAACGCTTGTTTTCTCGGTGAACCCGTTGAGAGTTTTCTCATAAAAAATTGTTTTTGCGCCGCCGGAAGTTTCGGTGAATTTCATTCTGCCCGTTCCGCTTGACATACTGCGAGTTTGCCAAGTGTCCGCTGTTGTAATTGAGGAAAGAATCGAAATAGCCTCACTTTTGTAGCTAATTAACCGCGCTTCAATATTATTAAAATTCGCGGCGATTTGGTCGAATTCTTGCGAACCGGAAGCCGCCTTGTTCAAATCGGCCTTTGTATAAAAGCTTGACCCTTCGGTAAACGCCGATTCGGCGACTAAAACTGATGCCGCAAGAGCCGGAGACGAAGATACGCGGTTTTCCGCTTCGCTTACGGCGTTGTTTACCGATTCCGGCATAAGCTGAGAAAGCGATGGCATAAAATTAGCGCTTTGATACGCCGAGACAGCGTTGTTACGCCAGGTGAAATCTTTATTATTACACGCGGTTAAAAGAACACAACCGGTAATAATAAGTACGGACATTATGAGTCCCGATAGTCTTTTCATAATTAAAACCTCCATATAGGATATATTATTAGTATATGTTTTTTGTATAATAAAAAACTGTTGTTAATATAAATTAATAAAGGAATTCTGAATTTCGTATTTGTATAATGTGCGTTTAAAAGCCAAGTTCTTTGAGGTTTTGTACGATTTCTTTGTAAAATTCGCGAATATCGTTATAATGTCCTTCTTCGGTTTCCGTAGGCTTTTTTTTAAAGTTTCTTCTTCGCGAGTCTACTTCGTCCGCGTGGGAAACGCCGCGATTACCTTGCCCTTTTATGATTCCTTTAAAATCACCCCATTTTGCAGACTCGACCGACACAATCCCGTCATTTTCTCCGTCTTTGCGTTTGACAACCGAATGAACAAGACACATTGATATATCACTTCGGCTGCGCTTCATAGAGCCCGCGTAGCTTTGATAGTAAATCTTTGGTGAATTTAAGTTTTGGTTGTTAAAATCAATGGCGGAACGCGTAGTTAATGATTTACAAACCAAATAAAATTTAGGCTTTTTATCCCCGAGAATACGAAACCAAAGGTTTACAAAAAATCCTGCGAACTTAATTAAAAAGGCCGGAATACGCATTATAGAATCCATTGTTTTTGATCCGTAATGCGGCGTGCTGACAGTTGTAAGGCTTGCAATTTTATCCGCATAGCCTAAAGACGAAATAAGATATCTTGCTTCCAAACCGCCTTTGCTGTGAGCGATAATATTGACCTTGTCCGAGCCGCTTTCCGTAAGCACGGTGTCTAGTTTGCCGGCTACCGCCTTTGCGTTATTCTCTATGGTACCCCATGCGTCCTGTCCGCCGAAATAAACGTGTGCGCCCCCGCTTATCAGTGTTTTTGGTATCCGACCCCAATAATTGAGCAATTTCCTGTCGCGAAAGCCGGTACCGTGTACCAATAATATAGGATAATTTGTATTTAAGTTATCAGTTTCCAATATTTAATTTCTCCGCTGTAAGAGCGTAAATAACTTCATTCTCTTAATTGAAATTATAACAAAATTCCCGTAAAAAGTCAACATATTAGTTTTATATTAAAATCCGCTAAAAGCGCAGTGTATTGCTCTTTAAGCGGATTTCATTAATATTTTATTCCAGAAGTAAAAATACAATTTTTAAAGCAATATAGTATTATTACTAAATTGTTTTTGAATTAACATATTGCTTGCGAAGAGCAGGTTTTATAGCCGTCGACTCTGGTTTTTACTCAACTGTTCTGCGGCGGAATAAATTTTTCAAAAATTTTTAATTTTGGAAAATAAGTCCAAGGCTTTGCTCTTATACTCTTATGCCTTGGGGTTTAATACCGTTATTAATTTCAAGGATAAAAATGAATATTTTATTATATATTTGTAAAATTTCCGTCTGACACAGCTAATTCAAGGGTTTTTAGTTCTCCGTTTCTTTCGATATTAAGATAAATAATATCGCCGTTTCTAGCATTGTAAAGAAAATCGGACAGATGAAATATGCGGGTTAGTTGCAGTTCGTCGCTTTCGTTAATACGGGCGGAAAGAAGCTTATCGCCGATAGATATATTTCCGTCCGCTAAAGACGCGGCTGTAACGCTGTCAACTATAAGCGTTTCGATAATTTCAATTCTGTTTTTTTCCGGATTGTATTTGGTTTTGTATGAATCCGTTTTTACGCTGACTCCCAACAAGCATTTTTTAGAATTGTTTTCTATTACGCAGTCGGCTATGCCCCGCGCAACATTAACAGGGATTGCAAAGCCTATATTTTCTACTCCCGATTCTATGCTTTTTGCGTTAACTATTCCCAAAAGCTGACCGCGCGCATTATATAAACCGCCGCCCGAATTGCCGCTGTTGATGGGCGTATCGGTTCTTATTACTCTGAAATTATTTGTTTTAGAAGTTGAATCAAGAGCTTCCATTTCTATCTCCTCAGAGTCTACGCTTACTATTCCCGATGTTATTGATATGCCTTCGGCGGACGGGTTTCCGATTGCAACCGTTTTTTCACCAAGCGAAATATCGTTTGAATCAGCTAATGTTGCCGCTAAAACGGAGCTTTGAAAATTATCATATTTGGCTTTTAAAACAGCGATATCTTTACTGATTGAGCCGCCAATAAACTCTGCCGCTACCGCGTACCCTTCAATTTCCATTCCGTAAGTATAAACGTTTATGTTTTTTGCAATATGATTTGCGCCGTTTGAATCCCTATCGTATACGACGTGATAATTAGTAATTATGTATACATCGTTGCCGGTGATTCTGTAAACAACGCCGGAGCCTGCGGTAGAATATTCCGTAATCTTACTTGTGGGAGGCCAACCGCCGGTTGTGTTTTTCTCAAAATCACAATAAATACTTACGGCGGACTGTATTCCTTTTACGGCGGCGTTAGTAATATCATAATAATCTATTGTTAAAAAAGCGAAAAGAAATTCTTCAAACGTAGCGTCATTGTCAACTTCGTTTAGATACGCATCAAAGAGGTCGTAAATGTCAATAACGTCGCTGTCTGCCGCATCTTTTCCGTCTTTTCCGTTCTGTCCGTCGCTGCCGTTTTGCCCGTTGTTGCCGTTTGCGCCTACAAGACTATCCAGCCATTCTTGCTCTGTGCCGGTAAATCCGTAATCGCAAGCTATTTCGTAAGCGGATTTGCCCGCTTCTCCCGAACACGCGGTAAGCAAAACACAAAAAATAACCGTCAAAATTAATGATACAATTATTGAAATTCTTTTTTTCATTTTTTAAAGCTCCGCCTAATTTTTAAAATTTACCGTCCACTAACCGTAAAACGTTGTCGGCTATATCCATAACGGTCTGGTCGTGAGTAACTATTATTACACAGCGGTTGTCGTTGTGGGCTAGCGATTGCAAAATGTCTAAAACCGCTTTCTCGTTTTCGCCGTCAAGATTGCCGGTAGGCTCATCCGCCAGTATTACGTCGGGATTGTGTGAAAGGGCGCGGGCGATACAAACGCGCTGCTGTTCGCCGCCCGACAGTTTTAACACTTTCCGGTTTGCCGTTTCTTTATCTATACCCACTTTTTCTAATAAAGAATACGCAAACGCGTTTTTGTCTTCGACTTTTACAAGACTTATTTCCATTGCTAAAATTATATTTTCTAAAGCCGTTAAGTTCAAAAGCAAATTAAAAGCTTGAAATATAACTCCGGCGGATTTTGCTCTGTATTCATCGCGGTTAAGAGTTTTTAAATCCGCGCCGTTATATAAAATCGAACCGCCTTTGCAGGTATCAAGCCCCGCCAAAAGTGACAAGAGCGTTGACTTACCTGAGCCTGATTTTCCGGCTACCGCGTATATTTTACCGCGTTCAAATTCAGCGGATACACCTTTTAAAACTTTTGACGAGCCTGCCGAATACATATATTCTACATTTTGTAAAGATAAAACATTCATATTTAAAACCTCCCTTAGTTTCGTTCTGCCAATATTTTGATTGGTTCATATTTTGTTATCCGCATAGCCGATATTGCGGTCGGTACGGCAGCAAGCAGTATCGCGATTAAAAAGATTTCTAAAACCGTAACCGCGTTAAAATTAATCTTCATTTCACTCAACGCTTCCGTTCCTGGCCTTGCTTGGCTTTGCATAGCTCCGCCTTGCCCGAAGTTACCGCTTGGTCTGTTGCCGGAGCCTCCGAACATTCCGCCCGTGCCTGTATCCGTTTGAGTTTGAGCCGCTGTTATTTGTTGACTCAAAAGCGCGTCGGACACGGGCTGTGAAACGAAATATCCGGTAACAAAGCCTATTATTAAGCAAACCAGTGTTGTCGCCATAATTTCTGTTAACAGTCCCGCAAAAATCTTAGACTTCTTCATTCCGAGCGCGCGTAAAGTTCCTATTTCGTACTTTCTTTCGCGGATAGCTATCATAGCAAGAACAGTAAGGATTACTCCGCCCAAAATAAGTATTACGATTAAGAATATTAAAGAGATGTTTTTTAGTGATAATACCGGTTGAACTATTTGGTTATAGGTAGCCGAGTCGGTTGTAACACTGTACATATCAGGTAAACTCAAATCACCCATATTGCGTATTTGCGCTTCGAATTTCTCTAAATCATTCGGGTCTTTTAAATAATATGTAGCGTTTATTGTTATGCCGCTTGTCGTTCTTCCGTCATCGAGAGGAGCTACCGCCGTTTGAAAATTCGTCATTATTTCGTTGCGGCGGTTTACGCGTCCGAAGCTGTCCGTATTGTCATAATAAATTCCCGCGATTGTTAAGTTGTATTCAATTGCATCGGTAACCGCGCCTTCCGAATCTTTCAATTCGTATTTAATTACAATGGAACCGCCTACATTAAGACCGTTTTCATCCGCTAATTCGGAGCTGATAAGGCATTCATTTTCGCGGTCGTTCCATTCGCCCGCTACAATCCATCTGTCGCCGTTTTCAAAATCGTTCCAATAATCACCGTACAAAATAAAGTCGCCCGTTTGTGCGGTAAAGCCGCCGCCAGGCATTCCGCCGCCCGGACGGTTTCCGCCGCCGACCGTAGGATTTTCAAGCGGAGTAAGATTGTCGGAAATACAATAGACTGTCGCCGTGTAAGTGTTTTTTGTTTGGTTAAGGTATTCCGATTCACCGTACTTTAAATACATCTGCGAGGTTATCGGCTCTATTTCGGGCATTTCTATCGTTTGACCCGGCTGCCAGTTTTGTCTGTCACCCATAAGCGATTCGATGTTGAGTGAAATGACTACCTCAGACGAAAACCGCTCTTTGTAATCGTTAATAATTGCCGAAGCGGTATTGTTGATAGCAAGGGCAACCACCGTAGACACGATGATTACGAATATTATAACGCCCAGTAAAATGTTTCTGCCCTTATTGCGAAAAATATTCTTCATTGAATTTTTAAAAATGAACATAAAACCTCCCGTTTTACTAAAAATATTTTGATGTTAAAGCGTTCTTGTTTAAAAGCTTTGATTTGCTGTTATCTTGAATTATTATATTTTAAGAGAAAAAACCCGATAAAACAATGGAAACAAAGCTTAAAACAAACAAAAATGCCGTATATGATAATATAATACGGCACGAACATTGAATAAACCTTTAAATTAATATATAATTCATAGAATTTTTAAGAATAAAAAATTATTGTAAATATTATGTCGTTTTGGTCTGTATTAATATCGACTGACCACTTGTTTTTGTCCGCAAGCGTTTTTAATATGGCAAGCCCGAGTCCCGCGCCGCCTATTTCGGCTCTGGAATCGCTGCCGCGGTAAAATCTTTCAAAGAAAAGAGGGATTTCCTCTTTGTTTACAGAGCTTGCCGAGTTTTTAACGGAAAAAATAATTTTTGAGGATTGCTTTCTTAGACGCACGGTAATTTCCGAATCCTTTACCGAATATTTAATCGCGTTATCACATAAAATTCCTACCGCTTGCCTAACCGCTTTTTGGTCGCCTTTATAAATTAAACCTTCGCTAATATCGCACAAGAGTTTTTTTCCGTTTTCAAAGGCTACGCTTTCAAAGGCCAACGCGTCCGTCAAAACCGTTTGTGACAAATCAAACTCTGTTTTAATTACCGCTTCGTTTTCGTCTAGTTTTGAAAGGGTGAGCAGTTCCGCCGTCATAACGCTCATTTTTTCCGTTTGTTGCTTTATAGTTTCCAGCCATTTTTCGCTATCCGATTCGTCATTGTTTTTTTGCAACAACTCAACGCTTGCGGAAATTACCGAAAGCGGCGTTTTTAGTTCGTGTCCCGCTTCAGAAATAAACCGTTTTTGCTTTTGAAAAGCTTCCGCCGTCGGTTTGATTATCCAGTAAGATAAAAACCAAACTAAAAGCAATAAAATAAGTATGCCGCCACCGCCCGCTAAAAGAACAGTCGTCAGTAATTCACTGAACATTGAGTCTTCAAAATTTATGTCTAAGCAAGCGAGTATCATTCCGTCAGCCGTATTACGCAACAAATACTCCGCACCGTTTGCGTTTCCGCTGGATTTACCGGAGTTTTTAATAATTTCAACATAATCGGCAATTGCTTCGTTACTGTAAGAATTGTCATTGTTTTTTATTTCTAATATTTCAAAATTAAAGTTAAGCTTAACGACAAAGCCGCGCATATCGTTGAAGCGGTCAATATTAAACGGTCTGTCGGGCATTTCCGGGAGTTCCGGAGGTTCTCTATAAAAATCGCTAACCATTCTTTCTAAAGTAGTGTTAACTGACGCTTTGTTGCTTAAATGTGTAGGCAATAAAACGCTTATGCAAAACGCGATAACAATCGTAATAATTATCGCCGACATAACAATAAAAAATTTAATTCTTGTGCGTTTAATTGCCGTCATCTTCATTCTCCGTCAAAATTAAGCGGTAGCCGACGCCGCGTACGGCTTTTATTGTTACGCTTGATTTTATTGCGGAAAGTTTTTTACGTAAAAAAGAAACATAAACTTCGGCGTTATTATATTCCGCTTCCGATTCCCAACCCCATACTTTTTCAACGAGTTTTTCCTTGTTGACTATTATTTTAGGATTTGACATAAGAATTTCCATAATCTTAAATTCTATATTCCCAAGCTTGATTTCTCCGCCGCTGCCGCGTAAGATAAGAGCATCTCTGTTTAAAATTAAATCTCCGAATCCGAGCTCGTTACCTTTATATTCCGCTTGTCTGCGCATTAACGCTTTGACGCGGGCTACAAATTCGACAGCCACAAAAGGTTTTGTTAAATAATCGTCCGCGCCGAAATTTAACCCCTCAACTTTATCGACAACCTCCGATTTTGCGGACAAAAATAAAACGGGCGTGGGTATTTTGTTACGCCGTATTTCTTTTATCGCGTCGAAACCGTTTTTTTTCGGCATCATAATATCAAGAATGATTAAATCATACTGCTCAGTTAACGCTTGTTCAACAGCGTCGCTTCCGTTGTAAACGCCGACGGACTCGATATTTTCTTTTTTTAAAATTTCTTTTAGTAATCCGACTAAGGTTTTTTCATCGTCGGCAATTAAAACCTTCATATATCTTTCACCCTATACAATTATACAATACAATTATTGAAAAAAGATTGAATAAGCTCTGCTAATATTTACTAAGAAAAGATAAATGTACAAACGGGATTGTATTTTGAAGTAAAAGTGGTTTTTAGTTTTTTATGTTGTAAACGATAATAGTAATCCGAGTGTAAACGAGCCGGCTAAAATGAGCCAGTCGGATGTTTTTAATATGAATGTACGGCGAAAAACGGCAAACATAACGATAGCTGCGATTAGAAATATTACGACATACAGCATAGATAAACCGGAGGAATAATCTATAAGTATTAGCCCCAGCGTCAGATAATAAGGGATGAGTGTAATATAACCGAATAAGCTGTCGGATGAAGCTTCGGCGTTTTCGGCTTTTTCTTTTCTTGCCGTTAAGAATAATCCCGCCCAGCCGCCCGCGCCCGTAATGATTGCAAAAAGATAAATTAGCCATTCAAAAGATAATGACCAAGTATATTTGGATATTAATTCGGAATACTTATTGGCTAATACTGTTAACGGACTATAACTAAACCAATACGAAAAATCAACGTCTGCGCCGGTAGATGTAAATCCGGTTTGAAATTTTTCTATGGCGGCGTTTATATATCCGCACAGTAAGGCGGCGGCGCAAGTATAGAACGCTATAAATATAATCCCGTCTATCAAGCGGTAAGCGCGTGAAAAAACAAACGAGTTAAAGCCAAACAACAATACCGCAAGTAATATAGAAATAAAGTACAGAGGAATATAATAGGCAAGCGTAAAACCGTTCGGTTTTAGAGCCGTAGCGATAAACCCGAGCCAGTACGCGATTGTATAAGGGATAAATATCAACAAAAGTCCTATTAAAGCTTTGATAAGGTAAATTTTTTCGCGCCTTAGCGGCATTGAAAAAAAACAATCCGCTTGTCTTGATATCATTTTGAAACGGAATATCAATACGGGTACCAAAGTGCATAAAACCATTAAAATAATAACAGGAATCAGTACAAGGCTGTCCGGTATATAGTTATTGCCGTTATATGCAATGCGAGGAGTGAAGTCGGTGATTAAAACGCTGATAAGGTATATAATGGAGGCAAAAGCGGTTAAGACAATGCACGTCAAATAATTACGTTTTATCTCATATAAAAAATATTTTTTCATTTTTCCTCCCCTTTTGTTTCCGTATTAGCTTTATTTTTCGCTTGAGTATTGGTTTGAGGATTAGCTTTCGTCTTAGCGTTATTTTTCGCTTGAGTATTGGTTTGAGGATTAGCTTTCGTCTTAGCGTTAGTTTTCGTTTTAACTTTAGTTTCGGGATTAATACTAACTTGAGAATTAATTTCGGATGCTATTTTAACATTAGCTTGAGGGTTAGTTTTTGTTTCCGCTTTAATATCAGCCTGCGGATTAACTTTTATTTCCGTCTTGACATTAGTTTGAGGATTGGTTGTGGGTTCCGACTTAGCTTTAACTTCAGAATTAACAATTGCTTCGCTTTCCGTTTTGGATTTCAACGCTTCAATTTTTTCCGCTTGCGCCTGTAATTCGCTGATAAAGAATTCTTCAAAATCCACAGCCGTTTCGTCAACTACAAGCGGTTCAAGCAAATCAATTTTGTCGAGAAAAAATTCCTTGTTTCCTTTGACGACAATTTTTATAATTCTGCCGCTGGATTCAAAAGTAAGGCAATCAAAACCCAAGTCCTCTTTCTTTACAGGATAGCTGAACGCAATTTGAAATTTGAATACTTTGTTGAGAGAATCGCTTATCCTTCCCGACCTGAGAATTTTTTGCCGTCGATTATAGCGTAACTGTCACAAATATCCTCTAACTCTCTCAAGGAATGACTCGAAATAATAACAGTACATCCGGCACGTTCCGACAATTCAATCAGACTGCGTTTAAAAAGTAAACGCGCCGCAGGGTCAAGTCCGTCAAACACTTCGTCTAAAAATAAATACTTAGGGGACGAGGCGAACGCAAGGCAAATAAACAGTTGCCGCTTCATACCTTTTGAGAAGCTGCGGATAGGTGTGAAAAGATTTAATTTGAACGCGCTATAATATTTTTTAAATATTTCATTGTCAAATTTATAAAATGTTTTGTAAAGATTGACCAAATCGGCTCCGTTCATAATTGACTCATAGTACGGCTCATCGGGCAAGAAAAGTATGTCTTTTTTCCTTCTTTCGTTTTCAAAAACATTTTCGCCGTCTATTAAAATCTCGCCTTCGTCAGCGCGGTATACGCCCGAAAGTAAACGCAAAAAAGTGGATTTGCCCGCTCCGTTGATTCCGACCAGTCCCAAAATACTTCCGTCGGGTACGGTTAAATTAAAATCCGATAAAGCGACAAATTGTCCGTAGCGTTTAGTTAGGTTTTTGATTTCTATCAATTTCTAATTCCTCCTTGTATACGCAATCCAGTATTCTCAAAACTTCGTAATAAGAGAGCCCCGCAGATTTCAAAGCGGACAATTGCTTTTCGGTTTCTATTAAAATATTAGCTTTTTTGTGATTAACTTCGGCGGCGAAAGTACCTTTTTTGGGTATCGTGACAACCAAGCCTTCCGCTTCAAGCAAAGCGTAAGCACGCTCAACCGTGTTTGGATTGATGCCGAGCTCTATCGCAAGCTCGCGGCAGGAAGGCAGTTTTTCTCCGCTTGGCAACACGCCGAGCATAATATAATTTTTGTAAGTATCGGCAATTTCTTCAAAAATATTTTTCTTTCCGCTCAATCTTAATCTCATTCTATATTTACCTTATTATCGCTTATTGTTGCGCCAAACTGTACCATCTGTATTAATGTAAATATAGCACTTTAGAGAAGTTTTTGTCAATAAGTTTATGATTAGTTTGGTTAAAATTTATATCTTTTTTTAGAATTTTTAATAAATTTAGCCTTAGCTTCGTTAATGCTTTTTACAGTAAAAAACCGCGCGTTATAAACGCGCGGTTAAAAAGTAGTTTATATGTAAATAATCTATATAGTTAATATAGCAAGTATTGAATTGCGCCGTAAGGTTTTTTAAAAAGAGAGCATCTATTTATTAATCTTTCTTTTTTGGGAGTCCTTTACTTTGAACCATCCACAAGCCGTGCAGGTTGCAATAAGCGTAGACAGAAGCGTCCGCGTGGGGATTGACACGGAATATTGTTATGGGAGAGTCGCCCAACTTAGAGATTTTTACTTTATCCGCTTGCACTACAGCCGCCCACATAATATTATGTTCGGGCGTCATAGGATGAAAGACGCTGCCGATTTCGGCGCATAAAATATTGCCGTCGCGTTTAACCTTAGGTATATGCTTTTCTTGCGAAGCGTCGGTTGAATTGGCGACGAGCTTGGTCATCGGTTCGCCGCAACAACTAATCGGATTTTTGTTCTCGATAACAAAAACCATATTATTACAATGTTTACAAATGTAGAAATCAGGCGTCATTTTTTCCTCGCTTTTTTAATGGTACTTTATCAGTATATATCAATTTGTAGTAAAAGTAAATACTTTTTCGGATTTTTAACAGATTTATTTAAATTTCAAGTCAAAATGCAAAAAGAATTAATTAACTTTAAAATTACGACCAGATAAACCAAATCATTAAATAGCCCGAAAGAACGGCTATCAGAGTGAAAGGCACGCTCATTTTCATAAATTCCTTAGCTTTAACTGTATAACCTTCTTTCTTCAAGATACCGAGAGAAGCGATATTTGCGGACGCGCCGATTGGAGTGAGGTTTCCGCCCAAAGTCGCGCCGCTTAGCAATCCGAAATACAATAGATACGGCGGCATTCCTAAAATACTTGCTATACCTTCGGCTACGGGCAGCATAGTCGCGACATACGGAATATTGTCTATAAAAGCCGATAAGATAACCGAAACAAAGACAATAACGGTATACAGTACAAAAATATTTCCGCTAAGTCCCGCTATCATTTCACTGAATACTTTGATTACTCCGGCTTCCGAAATACCGCCTACAACGATAAACAATCCCGCAAGTAAAAGCAGTGTAAAATAATCCAATTCTTTAAAGGTTTTTTTAATTAATTCTTTATTCTTTTTGAATAATAGCCTTATAACCCCGATTAAAAACAATCCCACACAAATTAAACCGCTTGTGACGGAGGGTTTATATTGCTCCGGAATAAACGACGCGGTGATTAAAAGTACAATTACGCCAAGCATAAGGATTGTCGGAAAATAATCGGTTACTTTTGTTTTTTCTTCCGTGAGTTCAATTTTTTGTTTTTCTTTTCTGAAATAAAACAGTAAAAAAACCGCCGATAAAGCCGCGCTGACTTGAACTACCCAAAACATACCGGGTTTACCTAAGAATACAAAGAAATCAAAAAAAGTAAGACCTGCTTGTCCGCCTAATAAAATAGAAGTGGTATCGCCGACCAATGTCGCCGCGCCTTGAAGGTTTGAGGAAATTGAAATAGCGATTATCGCGGGAACTGGCGAAATATTAAGTTTTTTAGCTATATTGAGGGCAATAGGCGCGAGCATAAGCACGGTCGCCACATTGTCTACAAACGCGGATACAAGGCCCGCGAATATGGACAAGCTGACAATCGCCCATTTTGTATTGGGAGTGCGCGCGATTATTATATCTCCGAGCAGCGCGGGCATTTTTGAATCAATAAACAGCGCGACAAGTCCCATTGTTCCCGCTATCATTAAAAGTACGTTCCAATTGATTGTAGAAAAAACCTTGTTAAACGGTACTATTCCGAGCGTTATCATCAAAAGAGCCGCGCCTAAGGCGACAAAAGCGCGGTATTTCGGTAAAATCAAAATACAAAAATAAGCAGCCGCAAATATACAAACCGCTAAAATCATTATTGCCCGTTCATTCAATAGTTTAATCCCCCGTCAAACCGTTTAATTGCCTCAACACACTATATACTATTATATTTTAGTCTTTCTGCAAAAATATAATACCATATAGTCGTATTTTTTACAATTAAAATTACAATACTCTAAAAAATTTACTTTAGAATTTTTTAACTTTTAAATTGATTCAGTAATAAGGGATTAATTATATTTAATAAGTAATTATAAATTTAATTTAAACATACAAAACTATTTTTTAGCTTATAAAAGAATTTAAGGTTTTTAAAACAAAACCGTTTTTTACAAGCTCAACGTGCTTAGCTTTTTTTACGATAAAGGAATTTTTATTAAAACCGGCAAGATTCGCGCTGGGTAAAGGTACAGTGCCGTCGCCGTCTAAAGTCAAAACAGGTTTTATTGTTTGCAAGTCGCCGTTCTCAAGCGTATAGCCCTGCACGGCTTCGATTTGTGTTCCGCAGATATAAACTTTCTGAGTACGGACAAAATCCGGCGAAAAAAGGATTTTATCGAATATTTCAGTCCCTTCGGATAAAAAAAGCGCGGATTGCGGGAATTCGGCGGTAATAAGGCTATCCGTTTCTTTTTTGGATAACGGCGTTTTTTTGATTGTTGTCGTAAAGATAAGGTTTGGTAAAATTGAAAAAATAGTTGTTAGGGAGCATTGTAAAAGCCGTCGGGAAGCCGCCGGCGACCGCTTTTATATCGGAGGAAATAAACAAGTCAATAAAAAAGTTGAGCGCGTTTCCGCTTAATAAGACATCCAACACTTTCGGAGATCCTAAAAAAGGAGTACCGATTGTGATAAGCTGTGATACCGGCGGATTATATTCGCTGATTAAATACGAACCGAGTATCCCGCCCATACTGTGCGCTACAATTACTATTTCGGAAAAACCCGAATCTTTTAAGTATTCATTTAAAAGAGCCGCGCTTTGTTTTAGGCTGAGCCGCCAGTCGTAAGAAAAAAATATTATATTAAATTTGTTTTTAAAAGCCGACGTAATGCTTTTTATAAGCGCAGAATAAGTATTGAGCGTGCCGTATTCCTTTTTTAAGGGAGGCTGAGGAGCAAGCGGAAAGAGCGGTTGTCCGTTGTCGAGAGCGAGCAGACGGATTACGTTTTTTAAATCTCCGTCAAATAAGTCAAAGATATCGGGCTTTATCCAAACCAGCGAGCCTGTCGGATAGGTTTTTTTATCGTAAACGATTTTATCGTAATTAAACAGCCGGCTGCCTAAAAATCCGGGCAGGACTATTATAGCTTTTGTTTTTTTCATATATTCATCTCTATAGCGTATCGGCGGGAAGTATATAGTCCGCACACTTCAATATATGAAAAAAATGCACACTAAGTGTATTAACAGAGTAAAAATTAAGTTAATTTAAAACTTTACTTTACTGTAATTTACAAATTTAAAAAACGCGCGTCATTTTGTTGATAAAAAACCGATAATTTGATATAATAGACTGTAATCTTTTTTTGTCAAACGGCGGAGGTTTTTAAACAGATGATTAACGACAAACTTAAAGAAGAATGCGGCGTTTTCGGTTTTTTTAATAATAATGATTATAACGTCGCCAAAATGATTTACTACGGACTGTACGCGTTGCAGCACAGAGGACAGGAAAGCTGCGGAATCTGCGTCAACAATGACGGACATTTTTTACAGCATAAGGATATGGGGCTTGTAAACGAGGTTTTTGACAATAATATAATAGAGAAGCTGAAAGGCGGTGTGGGTATAGGTCACGTCAGATATGCCGCCAAAAACAACATCTCAAGAGAAAACGCTCAGCCGCTAATGTCTATATACAAAAAAGGCACTTTAGCAATCGCCCACAACGGCAACATTGTTAACGCCGGCAAAATCAGAGAACAGCTTGAATTGGGCGGGGCGATTTTCCAGTCCGAGAACGATACCGAGCTGATACTGCATCTTGCCGCAAAGCACAGAGTGCGGACAGGCTCTATCGAGGGAGCTCTTTGTGAAGTAATGAAAGAGCTTGTCGGTGCGTATTCGTTTGTGCTGATGTCGCCGAGAAAGCTTATCGCTATTCGCGACCCCAACGGATTCAGACCGCTTTGCATAGGCAAGCTTGATGACAGTTACGTTATTTCAAGCGAAAGCGCGGGCCTTGACGTTATACAAGCGGAATTCATAAGAGACGTTGAACCTGGCGAAATAGTCGTTATAACCAAAGAAAAAGGTTTGCAAAGCTTTAAGTCGGGCATTCCCGCGGTTACTGCGCATTGTATTTTTGAATATGTTTATTTTGCGCGTCCCGACAGCGTTATCGACGGTTGCAGCGTACACAAAACACGGGTTAAAACGGGGAAAATGTTGGCGAATATTGCTCCCGTGCCTGCGGATATAGTTATCGGAGTGCCGGATTCGGGGCTTAGCTTCGCGGTAGGCTACGCGGAAGAAAGCGGAGTGCCTTACGGCGAAGGTCTGGTCAGAAACCGTTACACCGGCAGAACTTTTATAAAACCGAGCCAAGGCGAGCGTGAATCCGCCGTAAACATAAAGCTTAATGTTTTGAGAGCTAACATTGAGGGCAAGCGCGTCATTATGATTGACGACAGCATCGTCAGAGGTACTACCAGTAAAAATATAATCAATCTTTTAAAAAAGAACGGGGCAAAGGAAGTACACATGCGCGTGGCTAGTCCGAAATTTCTTTATCCGTGCTATTTCGGAACAGACGTGCCCGACAAAAAAGAATTGCTTGCGGTCAATTTTACTACGGAAGAAATTTGCAAGCGTATAGGCGCGGACAGCCTTGCTTTCTTATCGATTGATTCCTTGTCGGAAATCGGTTTGAAAAAAGACGGCTGTTATTGTAAGGCTTGTTTCGACGGGAAATATCCTTGTAAAGTAGATTAAATATCGGTTACATATATTTAATCAATATTGTTAATAACAGATAAATTGAAATGGTAAAAAATAAAAATAATAAGTATTATAAAAAAAGATAAACGCAATAAAAAGCAAGCGTAAAAAAACGTTTCGATTTAAATAGCGGTGTCGCATTTAAGGAGTTTTAATGCTACAAACAATTAATTTAGGTTTGACCTTCGGTTCAAGAAAGCTGTTTGAAGAGGTTAATCTGAAGTTTTCTAACGGGAACTGTTACGGAGTTATCGGCGCGAACGGCGCGGGTAAGTCTACCTTTTTGAAGCTTCTAAGCGGAGAAATCGAAAGTACTTCGGGAAACGTTGTTATCGATAAAAACGAAAGAATGAGTGTGTTGACGCAAAATCAAAACGCTTATGACGACGAAACCCGCTTAAGCAATCGTAATGCTCGGGCATAAGCGGTTGAACGAACTTATAAAAGAAAAAGATGAGTTGTACGCTAAACCCGACTTTAGCGACGCGGACGGTATAAAAGCCGGAAATTTAGAAGAAGAATTTGAGCGCTTAGGCGGATGGAACGCGGAAGCGGACGCTCAAACACTGTTGAATTCATTAGATATTGACACCTCATTGCATTATGAATTGATGGGAAATCTGGACGCTAAACTGAAGGTTAAAGTTTTATTAGCGCAGGCTCTTTTCGGCAATCCCGATATTTTAATTTTGGACGAGCCTACCAATAACCTCGACGCAAAAACTATTCGCTGGCTTGAGGATTTTTTACTTGATTTTCCTAATACCGTTATTATCGTTTCGCACAACAGGCACTTTCTCAACAAGGTCTGCACGCATATTTGCGACGTGGATTTCGGAAAGATTAATATCTTCTTAGGCAACTATGATTTCTGGTACGAAACTAGCCAATTGATATCAAGACAAGCAAAAGAAACCAATAAAAAGCTTGAACAACGAGCTAAGGAATTGCAGGAATTTATTGCCCGTTTCAGCGCGAACGCTTCCAAATCAAGACAGGCTACTTCGCGTAAAAAAGAACTTGAAAAGATAACCTTAGAGGACATTAAACCGCTGCTCAGAAAGTATCCTTTCGTCGATTTCAAATTTGAAAAAGAAGTCGGCAACGACATTTTATTTGTTAAGGATTTAAGCAAAGCGGGCTATTTTGACAAGATATCATTTACCGCTGCTAAGGGAGAAAAAATTATTTTTGTTTGCGACAAAAGCACGGATTTGACGATGCTTTTCGATTGCGTTATGGGAATAGAAACCGCAGATTCGGGCAGTGTAAAGTGGGGAAAAACTATTATCCCTTCATACCTCCCAAGCCACAATGACGGGTTCTTTGACGGATGCGACCTTACCTTAGTGCAATGGATGGCGCAATTTTCGCCTTTAGATACGACTGAGAGCTTTTTACGCGGCTGGCTTGGCAGAATGCTGTTCTCCGGCGAAGAGGCTTTAAAATCAGCCAAAGTTTTGAGCGGCGGCGAAAAAGTACGCTGTATGCTTGCCCGCTGTATGCTCGCGGGCGGTAACTTCCTTATCTTAGACGAACCGACAAATCACTTGGATTTGGAGAGTATAACGGCTCTTAATTCGGGTATGGTTAATTTTAAAGGCAGTATGCTTTTTACCACTCACGACCACGCTATTGCGGAAACCGTCGCGGGCAGAGTTATTGAAATTACGGGCGGTAAGATTACGCTTGACAAGCTTATTGATTACAATGAATACTTGGATATTGTGGCAAAACGCGCGAAAACTGCGGGAAAATAAAGTCCGGATATTTATTAATGATTACGGTAAAAGCACGAAAAAACGCGATTGAAATTAAAACGGTAAAACTTAAAAATACAGTTGAAATTATTATTAATTTAAACGCACAGATTTAATAATAAGCAGAAAAGACCAAAAAAGCATTAACAAGACAGGCGAACAAAAATGGAAAAGACCGCCGGAATAATTGACGGAGAAACTATATATATTTATGACCTGACCGCATTTGACGCGCAAGCCATAATGCACAGCGGTCAGGTTTTTCGTTATAGAGAAACTCAAAACGGTTATCGGCTTACTATGGGAAGCGACTATGCCGAAATATTTTTAAGAGATAATGAAACTGTTATTAAGTGCAGCGACGCCGCTTTTTTTTGGAATTATTTTGACCTTGACACCGATTATAATAAAATAAAAGAAAGCTTAAAGGGTATACCGCAGCTTGCTCCGGCAATAGCGGCGGGCGGGGGTATAAGGATTTTAAAACAGCCGTTTATAGAAACCGTAATCAGTTTTATTATTTCCGCCAACAATAACATTAAAAGATTTACAAAGACACTTGACTTATTATGTTCGAGATTCGGTTCTCCGCTTAAAAACGGTCATTTTGCTTTCCCGACTCTAACAGAGTTATCTAAGCTTACCGTCGCTGATTTTCAAAGTTTGGGTTGCGGTTACCGCAGTCCGTACCTTACCGAAGCCGTAAAACAGCTTCAAGCCTTTGATATACACGGATTATCTAAAAAGCCGAATGCGGAATTAGCCAAAACTCTCAAACAGATTTACGGCGTAGGTCCGAAAGTTGCCGCGTGTATAATGCTGTTTTGCGGAGATTTTCACCGCCTTAACTCAGCTCCCGTAGACACGTGGATTGCTAAAGCTTTAGGTCAATTGACAGAAAGCGATAAAATTATATTAATGAACCACAAGTTTTCGGGTGTCGCGCAGCAGTATATATTTTATTATCTTCAGCATCTGCGTAAAAGCTTGTAGCGATAATATTTGAAAATTATCCGGTAGTTTACAAATATAATTTTAGGGAAAGATTATAATACATATTTTTTTTAGTTTATATAATATTTTGTTTATATTTAATTTATTTTTATGTCATATAATTATAAATAAAATTAAACCTTATTTAAAGTGATATTCTTTCCTATTTTTAATATATGTTTTTTTAGTAGTGAAAGGTT
Source organism: Holotrichia oblita (assembly GCA_023690525.1). Lineage (NCBI taxonomy): Eukaryota > Metazoa > Arthropoda > Insecta > Coleoptera > Scarabaeidae > Holotrichia > Holotrichia oblita. The sequence goes on along the minus strand of JALQSN010000313.1, from coordinate 4,840 downwards.
GATTTTAAAAACTGTAAAAAATATACAAAATTGACAGCAAAACCGATTGAAAATTTGTTTAGTTTTTTTTTCAAAAGGGTATTGTATTTATGGTTTGCTTATGATATAATTGCTTTATAATTGGGAAATGATGAAAATTTTTGCTAGAAGGGAAAGAAATTGAAAAAAATTGCAGTAATTGATTTGGGCTCAAATTCAGCGCGTATGGTGCTTGCGAACGTTTTGGACGGCGGGTACTTTGTTGTTTTTGACGAAATCAAGGAAACGGTATGGCTGGGCGCGGATATGCAGAAGGACGGTTTTTTGAAACCGGTCAGAATTGCCCAAGCCGTTAAGACACTTAAAATGTTCCGCAGACTTTGCGATGCAAACAATATAGAGGAAATATTTGCCGTCGCCACAAACGCTGTCCGCAGAGCCAAAAACCAGACCAGCTTTTTGGAAGAAGTGTATTGCGAATGCGGATTCCGCTTAAGGGTTTTGTCCGAAGAGGAAGAAGCCCAGCGTATTTATCAAGGCGTTATCAATTCGTTGGACGTACCTAAAGGTTTGATTGTCGATATAAGCGGTTCAAGTACGCAGTTGATACTTTATTCAAGGCGTAACTTACTTAATTATATCAATCTTCCGTTCGGGTCAATTACCTTGACGGATTTATTCAGAGAAGAAAATATCCGCCCCGAAGAACAAGCGGAAAAAATTGAAAAATTTATGGCTGACCAATTCGCTAATATCGAATGGATTCAAAATTTAGAACCCGATATTCAACTGGTCGGCGTTGGCGGATCGTTCAGAAATTTAGGAAAAATCAGCCGTATGCTCAGACGCTACTCTTTGGATATGGCGCACAATTATCATATTCCGCGCGATGAATTCTCGTCTATTTTTGATATGCTGAAAGTTTTGGACGCGGACAAGCGTCTTACGATAAAAGGCTTGTCAAGCGGACGGGCTGATATTTTTGTAAGCGCGTTAGCGTGCATTAAGGGATTACTTAATAATACGGGCTTTGAAAAAATCGTTATAAGCGGCAGCGGGCTTAGGGAAGGACTGTTCTTTAATTATGCCGTACCCAGCACGCAGGAAAAACCCATTACCGATATATTAGGTCATTCATTGAGCACTATCGTCAATAACTTTAACGAAAACCAAAAGCATACCGAGCAGATGTGTAATCTTTCATTGCAGCTTTTTAAACAATTGAGAGTATTGCATAAGCTTCCGAGACAATACGTCAGAATTTTAAGAATTGCGAGCGTATTGCACGATACCGGTATGCAGATAAAATACTACGACCACCACAAGCACAGCTTTTATGTTATACTCAATTCAAACCTCTACGGCGCATCGCACAGAGATATAGTTTTAGCGGCTTTTGTCGCGAGCGCGCACCGAAAAGAAGGCTTCCAAATGTCCGAATGGTCAAGATATAAGGATATTGTTTTGGACGAGGACTTGGTTGCGGTGAGAAAGCTTGGAGTAATTTTAAGAATAGCCGAAAGCTTAGACCGTACTCAAAGCGGTTGCGTCAAAACAATTTACTGCGACGTACTCGGCGACAGCGTCATAATGAAAACCGAAGTCGAGGGTGATTGCTCGTTAGAGATTAAGGACGCGTTAACGGCGGGCGAGGAATTCCGCAAAGCGTTCCATAAAAATCTTGAAATCCTATAAAGTTTTTAGTAAGCTTACATTAATATTCAACCGCTACAAAACACTGCGGAATAGTAAAAACTTGATATTTTAAACATAAAAAACAAAGGATTGATATTTAAAAGGTTTACTGCCTTTTTAAAAAATCAATCCTTTTTGCTTTTGCCAAAAAAAATTTCCGATTGAAAAGAGTTTTTATATACAAGCCGAAGCCGTTAATTAAGATAGAAGGAATAAAGAACAAGCCGAAACCGTAACAGCTTTTAGTTGCAACGGCTTTAAAAGAACAAATTACAAATAGTTATTCAAAATTATCAAGATTAATTTTAGGAAGGTTGCGGACTAAAATCCGGTTAGCCGCTATTATATTGTCGCCTCTGTAAGAGATAAGGTAAGTGTTTATACCTTGTTTTCTGCGTATAAAACCCGCGTAAGAACGTATTTGCTGAACGGAACTAGTCCGTTGGATTATAGTTTTTTTATAGAGTCCGCCGGATTGCGCATAAAGCAATCCTTTTGATACACCCAAAGACACATTCCGTTTAAGTAAAGCGGCATTTACAAGCATTATCGCTAAAATAAACGGTAATGCAAGTAAAAAGAGAGGGCTTACTAATACCGACGGAAAAATAAAAAAAGGTAAGAGTATCACAACAACCCAAAAAGCAGGAATAGTAAAATTGTGCAGATATGCGTTGTTACCCGCCTTTTGCACATCGCCGCCGTACTTGAATTCAGGTAAAAACAATTCGGTAATTTCACGCAGGCGGTCAATACGCGCCGCGGGGTAAAGATATGTTATCGATTGATTATTGTTTGCGTTGACGCCGCTCAATCCGACAACGTTAAGACGCAGTTTTCCGGTTTTGAAAAGCTGTCCGAAAATCCCTTGACTTACTGTAAAGCCGCGTATTTTTTCACGGCGTACAGAGAAGCTTTGCTTTGATAACAGTCCGTACGAAATGTTGATACAATTGTTTTCCTCATAAATTTTATAATCGTAATAGCGAAGAAAGACCGCGGCAATTACAATAGCTGTAATAAGTAGGAATACTACAACAGTAACAGCAAGCGCTATAAATATAATATTCGATGATTCTTCACCGAAATATATATAAGAGACACCATAAGATATCGGGAAAGCTACAATAAAAATGACGGCAGCCAACCAATAAGCGTCGTGAGTAAAAATCATACGCAGTTTGTCACTTGATGTTACTCTGATGCCGTTTGATTCTTGAGCGGACGGTATAGAAAGATTATTTTCGTCAGGCGGAACGAATTCGGCGTCTAAAGATTTACCGTCTTTTACCGCCGCCGCGCGTTTTTGAATATAGTCTTTAAAGTATTCCGCGTATTTTTTGTTAAAGACAAGAGTAATCTCGGCGGCGCCGCTTGTAAGCCCGCTGCCGCTGCCGATTTTAACGGCGGAAAGACCTAAAATTATATCAATAATATTGCGTTTAATTTTGACGGAATTAATTTTGTCGTAAGGGAGTTTTACAAAACGCTTAATAATAAAAGTAAAAGCGTAAGAAATTCCTTCGTTCGACACGGAAAATCCGTCCGAACGCCAAACGAGATATGCAATAATATAAGAAATACCGGACACGGCTATGGAAACAACCGCAATAATAGCCGCAATAGTACCCGGATATAATTGCAACAGAGTTTCGCCGGTTTCCGCGTCGGACGCGTTAACGGTAAAAAAAGAAAATATCAACATTGATATAATCGGAAGAAAGCAGTAAAGCATTGTACGCAAAGGCTTTAGTTTGGATTGTTTAAATCTTAAAGGCGTGCCGTTGTCAAAATTATCAATCATTTACGGCCTCCCCAGAATCGTCTTTTTGTTTTAAGATTGTTTTTAAATGTTCCGTTACGGCTAAGGCTTGTTCGACCCCGAGATTTCTTAGCCTTACAAAAGAACCGGCGGTGAAAAATCTATGATTGTGACTCATATTAAAAAGACGGTCTAAAACACCGCGGTATACGACTATATGTTGCAATCTTGAAAAAGGCACTATTTGATGCCTTAGAAAAATTACGCCGAACTGCATTTCTATACTTACTATCGCTGATTTTATACTTATACCGCGCGTATTGAAGCGAAGGAAAAATATACGCGTAAATTAATATAAAAATATCGAGCATAACTATCGGGATTAAAAGCAGCACCTTTAATACCGAATATTCTTGAAAATCGCTTGCGGCTATTGCCGCTGTAATAACCGCAAAAATCAACACGGCAAAGGTTCTTAAAATGTACCATTCCTTTTTACAATTTTTACTTACGCTTGTAAACTTCATAATTATCCCCCTGTAAAGTTAATATTTAATATAATAATATATTATTTGTATATATAAAACAGTATATATTAACGTCATTCTATTGTCAATGTTTTGTAGAAGTTATTCAATAGCCCGCGTGACTTATGAAAGAGAGTTTCGCTTAGAAAAATATAAAAAGAGGTAATATTCTAAAAAGATTGACAATACTACAAAAACTAACTTAAAATCACTTGAAACCGCTTGAAAAGTAAGATGAATTAGTATATAATTATCAAGGTACGATTTTCTATGCGGATGCTTGTAAAGCGAAAGCGGTAAAGGGGCTTCAAGCATAAACCGCAATTTTCTATTTCACCTCACCAAAAAGCCTTGTAAGGAGAAAAATTTTAAATAATGATAGAAAAGATTATTGAAGATATTTTAACAGCGGAGCATCAAGCTGAAGAAATAGAACGTTCCCGCGACACTAAAGCAAGGGAAATAGCAATGTCGGTTCAAGGCGAGATTGACGCGTATTATGAGGACAGCGCGTTAAAAACAAAACTTAAGGTTAAGGAAATCCTTACAAAAGCCGGCGAGGACGGAGAAGTTAAAGCGGCGTTAAAACTAAGAGAGCAGCTTAAGGATATTGAAGAGCTTAAAAAAGCGGGCGAGAATAATATGACCAAAGCCACAAGCGTAATCATATCGGGCTTTTTAAAATCAATTTAAACAAAGAAAGATAAACATATTTTAAAAAATTAAATAATTATTTCTTATAAAAAAAAGAAGAAAGCAGAATGAACGTATCGGTTAAAAAAATTAAATTTGTCGGACTTAACTCGGAGAGAAGAAAGCTGTGCGAAGCGTTAAAGCGCAGCGAGTCTTTTGAGTTGTCAAAAATCGAAAAAATTAA
>JALQSN010000312.1:0-58088 GCA_023690525.1 Holotrichia oblita | reverse complement strand
AGACCACGCCGCCGATCAGAACGGGGCTTACTCGAATTGTGGCTCTGTCGGTTCGCTTTTAGCTGTAAGTAATGAGGACGGCGGCGTGTATGACAATAAGGATAAGCGGCTGTATTATGACGTTAGAGACGGCACTGTTTTTAATTCGGACGGAGAGATAACCTATTCCGAGTCAGCAGGCCCGGTATATTACAATCCGGAAACAAAGGAGTTTCATGGCAATCCGCAGGACGTTTTAGAAATGTGTATGACCGTCCTAGCTCCCGCGCCGGAAAGTATTTAGGTAGGGGCAGTTATAAGGTAGGTTCAACGGCGATAACTGAAACGTTTTATGAGCTCCCACTTAGGACCGCCGGTAGTGAAGTCCTGGCTACGGTTACGTCATATCCCGAGGTTACTTCGTGGTTTCTTGGGATTAAAGATTGGCTTCCATTAAACGTTAGAGTTACGTTTGTTGTTAAGAATACGCTTGGTAAATTTTAAACGCTATTGAGTTAGCCGACGAATGCGCTCCGTTTTTGAAGAGCTATAATTACAATGGTTTTTCTGTTATATCTCCGGTAGTTGACCTTTTCACGTCATCTCAATTAAAGTCTGTTATAAGTCTAAAGGATAAGTACCCAAAAGACAAATTGTTTAACTGGCTGAATGAAATAGAGTTGTTAAATCCGGATGCGGAACGGCTTGACCTCAAAGACGATAGAGACAAGTTAATAAACGTGGTAGACGGTCAGTTGTTTGATTACTTTTGATTTTCCTTTAATCGGCAAGGATTATAAGCCTCTGTTTTATGACGGAAATCATTACTTCGGGATTGACGGCAGGTTATTGACACCTTCCGGCGGGTATCTTTGGGACGGCGGGAAAAAAGGTGCATTCGGTAATTAAGGAGTTAGAGGACGGTAAATATTTGTTTTTTCTTTTTATGAAAGACGGTGTAACTCTTTGCCCGTTGTATGGTGAACCGGATATAAAGGCTGATGGTTCATGGGCTGAAACGTATTCGTTTTGTTATCTTAATTGGACTCCTATTGATGAAAAGGATTTCACTATTCCTAAGATTAGCAAAGAGGATACATACATTAAATATCCCGAGCTAGACCCAAACAACAATACTGATGATTGGTGGAATAAGTTCTGGCGCAGTTTGAGCGGTTTTTTCTCAAACCTTGTAAAAAATTCCGGAAATGCCTTGATAATAGCCGCAATAGTTATATTACTCTTGCTTACGTCCGGTATCTGGTTTCCGTTACTTCTAAAAATACTCCCGCTAATTATTAAGGGCATTGTTTTTGTGGTATTGCTGCCGTTTAAGCTGGTCGGCGCGATTTTCAAGGCTGTAGGCGGCTTATTTCGGCAAGTAAAATAAGGGGTAAACAGCTTATGACGTTATTAATTATGATACTGTTTAAAATCATTACGTTCCCGATACGGCTAATAATCGGCTTTTTTAAGGGTATAGGACGTATTTTTGCAGGGTAGGGGCATTGCAAAAAAATTAAAAACAATCAAAACAATAAAAAAAGAAAAGCGTAAAAATCGCAAAGAGAGGAAAAAGGCAGACCGATATAAAATATTTGCAAATACATACTTTGTTGTTCAGTATTTTATAATTCGGCTCTGCCTTTTCGGGTTTATAATCCAGCCTACCGTACTGGATTATTTTAGGGTTTTACATATCGCGGATATTATCGTTGAAAGTTTGAATTTTTATAAATTCTTTTTGGACATTCTTTATTACCCGTACTATATCGTTTGGATAATAATATTTATTCCTTATTTTCTGCGGCTGGTCTGGGCGTGTAAGTACGTGATTTTATATGCTTTCGCAATGTTTCAGCTTTTACAGTTCGCCGCCGCCCTTATAAGCTCCTACCGCTATACCCGCAAAATAAACCTAGATAACGTCTTAGTAGTCAAGATAGGCGCTCCCGGAGCAGGCAAGACAAGCAGCGGCTTATACGAGGCTGTTGTAATGGCTCAAAGGATGTGGGCAGAGTTGCGGTATAAGCACGCGACATATGCCGGACAAGTAAAAAAATGGCGAGAGGAAAAAAACGTCTTAAAGCTGGCTGAATGGCGTGAAATAAAGTTGTCTTATGATTATTATAAAAATAAAAAATGCGCACCGTGTCTTTTTACTAATATTCCGGTCATGGTTAACGGTTGTTATACCTCGCTTGTCACCAAAGAGCATTTGAATCAAGAGCAGTGTTTGCCGGCTTATTCTGTGCTTTTTGTTGATGAGGTCGGAAGCATGCTTGACGTGGATATGCACAAAGACCGCGCCGAGGATGCTTCCATGGTTGATATATCAAACTTCTTTCGTCTTGCCCGGCACTTCGGGGACTTCCGGATTGTCTGTACGGAGCAGGACGGCGCGAACGTCTTTATTGATGTCCGCCGGGTTGTCGCTAAAAATGAATATATGGTGCAACAAAAATGGATATTAAAGCCGCTGGTGTTCATGCTGCCGTTTAACATTATCCGCGGCATAATAACTCGATTTGAAAAATGTCCTCGGTGGCTAGCGGTATTCATGACAAAGTACCGCGCCTTAATCCGTGCCGTGGGCTTCCGTAAATATCGTTATCTTACCGAAAATAATACCGAACGTAAGAAGGGCATGGAGTCCGGCAAGCGCGGTTATTGCCTTCCGTCCCTCTTAAATTTCAAGTATGACGATAGAACGTACCGTAACTTGTATAAGCCCAAAGACCAGGAGATAAAAACAATCGTGTTCGACAGCCTTATTTTAGAGGATGAGGAAATGTATCGTAACATGATACTTCGCAAGCATAAGCCGAAAAAATCTAAAACAACTGTAAACAAGGGGGAATTATAATAAAAATGAAATATTTTAAATTATTAATTTTTATGTTATTGTCGTTGGCTGTTTTGGGCGGAGTTATTATAGGCGATGTTTTTTATATAAGGTTTTTATATTACTCGTTAGAAATATTATCGGAATGGCAGACAATAGGTATTTTGTTTTTATCAATTTTGATAATATCTGTAAATTTAGCCGTCATTATTGACATTACTGTTATTGCCGAGGAGATATTAAAATGATTTGTAAAAATGAAGAATGCGAAATACGCGGCACTCAATATTGCTGGGAGGAGCGCGGACACGAGCCTTGCCGAGCGTGGGACGAATCGCTTGATGAACTGCCACAGTCATCGTCGCCACAAACTAACCGTTTGTTGCGTAGCAGTTCAGAGGTTGGAAACTCTGCCTATCGCCTTTAAGGTAGTGTCGGCATAAGTTAAAAATTTAAAAATTAACCTTATGTAGCCTTTTGCGGAGCAAAACGCGCAAGCGTTTCACCCACTGAATGCTTCCTCGGTTCAAAAACATCGTTCCGAATCAGCAGCATGGAATAATCACCTTAGACTGCTGGAATAGTTCCTCCGCGTGTAGGTATATCTGAGACTGGAACTATCATGCGTGCAAACACCCTCTTTAAAATAGCAAGGAGCAAAGCTTACTGCTAAGCTGTTATCCTCTGCTAACTGAAATCAAAAAACAATTTTCTAAACTGTTAAGCTAAATAATGACCTTTCCGCCTGTACAGCGGAAAGGTCTAAGGGAAGGCTGTGGGATTGTGGAAAAATCACGAAGACCCCTCGTTCGATTTCTCCACAATTCCATAGCCTTAGCCGCCTTAGCGGCGTCCGTTGCCTTATAAAAACGAGGAGTATAATGAATGTCAGTTAGTTATTTACGGAAAGCCAATTGTATAGGCAATCATTATAAAACAGGTATTTATTCTTATGACCCTACGCGCATGGCGTTTGTAGACCGTTTTTTTGAGCGCGGTACGGAAAAAGGTATTCGCGGGGACGGCCTTGTCGCATATATCCGCAATAAGTTTATATCGACCTTTGGCAAGGATGATTATTTTCTTAATCAGCTTGAGGATACGGTGTGGCGCAAGCTGCGAAGGCGAAAGACACGAGAGCCGCAAATATATGACGAATTATTTGCGGTCCTTTTTCATTTGTGCTTGCAGCAAGGAGTGCGCGGGGAAGAACGTATTAATTATTTAAGAGAAGGATTAATCGAAAACTTTGGTGAAGGCGATTATGATGACTATATCGAGGACGGAGTAGAGCGCATATTACATAATTACAATTCACGCAAGAAGCTTTTTAAGGATAAGAGCTTTTTAAACGAATGGACGCATTTTGTTACTATAACGTACAGTGATGAAAATTTTTCTAATGAGGCGGATTTTCGTTATTCTATTAAACGGACATTAAATAATTTTGCTACGCGGCGCGGCTGGCGGTACATGGCTGTTTTCGAGCGCGGAAAGAACGGAGAGGATGACGAAGGTCGCTTGCATGTTCATGCCCTTTGTAACATTCCAGATGGGCAGATGCCCGGCACAACTGAAATAGTTTCCCGATACAGCTTTAAAAAGAAATGCAGGGTTAAATGTCATGAGAATAGTTTTTTTAAGGAAACTTACGGTATAAACGATTTTGAGCCCTTGGCAGGAGTAAACATAAGCTGGGATAATATAAAAAACGATACCGTTCATTACATTTTAAAATACATGTTTAAGGACGCCGAAAAGGTAATTTATTCTCGGGGCGTCCCCAGCTCTGTATTTAAGGAAATCTCTGATGACGATATAGTGGCGCCCATCCGGATAAGGCTTAGCAATTTTGTTACGCAGTGGCTTTTATTTGATGATGTATTCAGTGACGAAATGTCCGAAGTTGACAATATTCTTATTAATGACGGGGACCCAAGTAATTTGGCCTATCTATCTTGACAGCATAGTTAGCCGTAACAAAGATTTTTAAGGTAGCTTGCAGTATTAGCAGGCAGTCTTTTTATTTTTAGCCGTTAGTAAAAGCGCAGGGTTCGAAGTGCCGTAAGGGTTGAACCCTGCGCTTTTACGGCTAAAAAACTGCTAGCCTTGGCCCGTTGCGGCAAACGACGTTTTAAAAATCAAGCCTCAAATCAAAAAACAAACAATTTATCTCGGCGAAGGCGGCGCGCAAGCGCCGCCGGAGCCGCTTGTATAGATAAAGGTGCGCCTAATACTCTTTTGTAAGGATAATGCAGTTATAATAAAAAATACTTTAATATAAAAAGATTGATATATCAAAAATTCTCATATTTGATAGACAAAATTATTATTTTATGATATAAATGATTATATTTAAATGTAGGTTCATAACATATCGATTTTATATATGAAGGTCTATATTGGAAAGAACCAGTCGCTGAGAATTCTTTTATGATATAAATGAATCCTTAGCTTATCTGATGCAGAATACTTGTTTATGGAACTAAGCCATGAATTAGAGAATTGGTCGGAACTCTTTGACAAACACGACCTTGCCCGCCGTAAAGCCCATGCTATACAATATTATTGATAGAATCGATGTAGGCATGGACGGCCGAAATAACCTACAATATTACGCAAATACGTTCAGTATAGGGGAAAATGTGACGGAAACGAGGAAAATGAGGTTGAAGCAAAAACTAGTTAAGGTAAATTTTGGGAATCCGCTTGACAAAGACGAAAATGTGTGTTACAGTTACATAGGAATAGGTGGTCGAAGGTTATATTATATCCAGCCCGAAAACGCGCAAAACAGAATACAAATACACTAAAAACGCGAGGCTTTGTTTACAGCCTATAACTCAAAAAACAAGCAAAACAGAATACTAATAAACCAAAAACAGAGGTGTGCTTTGCTCTGCGCTGATTAATATAATATATTAAGGAATGGCAAAAAGGAGACTTATCATGTTAAAGAAAATTTTAGGTTTAGGGATAGCATTAGTAATGTTATTCTCATTGATGGCGTGTAGCGACATTGAGCTTGCGCAATATAAAACCATTGCAAGGGCTACGATTCAAACTTACGCCGATAGCAAGGTGCAAAGCGAGTACACCGCAGAGAATTGGGCACTCATAGATACTTGTGTTGCGAAAGGCAAAGATGCAGTTAATGCAGCCAAGGATAAAATCGGCGTAGATATTGCGATCGAAGCAACTAAGACGGCGATAAATAAAGTACAATATTTTGAAAATTCAGATTTTTTAAGTTGCGAATTGCAAAAGCAAATTAAGCTAGATTACCTAAATTTAATTGTCAAACCAATGTATCCAGACGCAAAGATAACTGATGTGAAAATAGATAAATATTATGGTATGTATGATTATGTATGTATGAATTGCGACAAATACAATCCTGTTGAACGGTGGTGTGGTACAATGGCCGCTGTAATGATAAGCGATACTTTTAACGATCATTCAAACAGTGCTGTCTCAATATTGCTTGAAGACTGGCGAAATACTTGGCTTGAATATAACGATGGGAGAAGGATTTTTCTTTGGGAAGATAATAGCATCTTAGAATTGTCAGAAGCTGTAGAGCAAGAGATAGACTTGGATTACTTGGGACTATGGTATTTGCACGAAACCGATTTGCCTTTGGCAGCGTTTTATCGTGCGAGAGACAACTTTTTATCATATTTTAATTATGAGCATTATACTCGCTCTTGGCTTGTAGGATATTATGGCACTTATAGCGGTGCTTCTGTGCTAACGCCAAATATTGGTTCGGCCATTGATAAAATTACTTTTGAAACCATTGCCGATGTTAATTTTATCTATCGTAATTTACAAATATTTAATATAATAAAAGGCACGGACTTATATTCGCTCCAGCAGGCGTACGATGTTGGTTGGTTAACAGTTTTGGATTTAGTAAGCATAAAAGAAGCGCACAAAGCACAATTTCCAGCACTTTATGAATATTATGGTGTCTAATTCAACATAAGCATAATCTAATTTTATACCAAAATAAAAATATGCAAAAGAAGGACAAAATGAAAAAAAGTATTTCAACAATTTTGCTAATAATTTTTGCGATTTCTGCTATATTTTTGTGGAAAAATACTGGTATCGGAAGTATATTTGTCTCAGCGCAAGAAGTAACACATAAGCAAATCGAACAAAAAATATACTGTAAAGCTACCTTGGATGACGATTTTGCCGAGGATACCGTGCGTGTACTTTTGACAAATAAAGCATCTTTGAATTTTAAAAAATATACAGCTAAAGATTTCCCAGAAATAGGTATCCTCGAAATTGAGGATATAACAGAAGTGGTTTCGGGATTGTTAAAAAAGCAAATTGCCGCTGAAGAATCGGGTACGCTTAGATTAAGTGCATTTAAGGATTATGAAGAATTTAATAATTACGGCAAGTTTGGTACATATAATGCATTTAAGCAAAAACAATATGAGCAATACAAGGAACTTCAACCATGGATTGAAAAAAATATGTTAATGAATGCTGGCGATTTTAAATGTTCATTGAAAATTATATTGAGACAAAAAAGTAAGGAATTTGTGCTTGAAGCTATACGGTTGCTTGAAAAAAGAGCAGATGTTTTTGCCGTTAATCCAGATTATTTAGATTCAAGTGGTGTCAATGGCAATCTTTCGATAGAAGAATTTAATGCCGCACATATTAACGATCAATGGGCACTTGATAAAATAAATTTGCCACAAGCTTTGGAATTTGCCAACGGTTTAATAACACAAACTGTTAATGTAGGGGTATTAGATTCTGGCATAGATGCGAGCCATCTTGATTTACAGGGTCTAGTAGACGAAACTTTGAGTGAAAATTTTGTAAATATCCCTGATTATTGTAGGCATGGGTGTAAAGAAAGGGGCATCAATAACTGCAAGCATGCGTGTTTTAGTACCTGTACAAATAGTTGCGACAATAATTGTATTCATGTATGCAATGATGACTATGAATATGAGGATAAGGGCTTAAGCGATCCTGATGGTCACGGAACCCATGTAGCCGCAGTGATAACTTCACAAAACGTCGGCGTTGTTGGCGTATCCCCTTGTGTAAATTTGATTTCATTAAGGGTTTTTGAGAAAATCGGTCGCGTAAGAGATAGTCATATTGAATCAGCTATATATTATGCCCAAGCAAATAATATTGAAATACTTAATTATAGCGGTGACCTTCAAGACCCAACACGTAATAATCTAAATATAGAACAAGCACTTATTTTTTTCGCAGGGCTTTTTGTTACTGCCGCTGGAAACGCAAATGAAAATAATTATGACACTAGACCCAATGGAGTAAAACACTTCCCTTCTAACTATGCTCGATATCCTTATGATAGAGATAGCAGTATTCCAGACTCTAGCCCTAATAAATTTGTTATTTCTGTGGGTGCAACAGATAGTGACGATGATAGGTGGATTACCTTTGGTGGAGGTTCTAATTATGGAGATCATACGGTATTTGCGCCGGGTGCAGATATTCTCAGTGCATACCCTACAACGAAATGTCCGAACGATTGTGGTGCCGGTGATGGCATATGTCATGTTGATGGGTATCATTTTCTTTCGGGAACATCTATGGCAGCACCTTATGTAACGGGAGTGTCAGCACTGATAAAATCAGTGTATCCCAATATACATCCAAACGATATCAAAACTGCTATCGCAAGTGGTAGCGATTTTGTCCCATTTTTACTTTATGGGGATTTAGAGTATGTGCCACGACTTAACGCATACGGTGCACTTATTAGATCATCCTTTGATTATGACATGAGTATTGATTATTCTAATCCAGCTAATTCTATTGTTAAAGTAACAAGCGTTAATGTCGCACCTATAAAATCAATTAAAATACCTTCAAAAATTCCGTATTTTATAAATATGTATAATAATAACACTACAAATATACTTGTAACAAATATAGGATGTGAGATTTTAAGAAATTCTGCAACATTAGAGAGTGTCATAATACCATCTAATATCGATAATATTGAATCTAATGCTTTTCTTGGTAGCACATCTTTAATAATATATGCAGAAGCAACAAGCCTACCAGACGGTTGGGTAAGTGGTTGGAATTCAGATCATTTATATTATTTTTATTCTGAAACATGTCGAAACGGATATTGGCATTATAATGTTGACAATGAACCTGAACTTTGGTCAATCTTTAAATATAAAGTTTATGGATCCGGATATGAAATAGCTGTACAAGACGGAATTGAACTTAGTGGTCATATTGATATTCCTAGCACTTATAAAAATAAAGATATAATAAAAATTGCAAATAATGGCTTCAGAGATAATTATAGCGGGAATGGCTATACACGAACTAATGGAATTACCTCGATAGCCCTCCCAAATACTATAACAACTATTGGAAGTTACGCTTTTTCCGGCGTTATGTGTAATGAAATTTTCCTACCGAGTAGCATAACCTCTATGGGCTCAAATGCTTTCCAAAATTGCAGCAATTTGGCAATAATAAACTTTAATGCTATAGTTTGTTCAGATTTAACAGTCGAGAGTAATGTTTTTTCAGGCGCGGGAAGTAATGCACCTGATGGAATAACAGTAAACATAGGGAATAGTGTTTTCAAGATCCCTTCATATTTGTTTTATAATGTAACAAATTTAACAACCATCAATTTTGTGAATGTAAGTAAGGTGCAATACATCAGAAACTATGCTTTTTTTGGTACTATGTGTAATGAAGTTGTCCTACCGAGCAGTGTTTTTAGTATAAGTGATTGTGCGCTTCCAAGCTACACTTGCGTAATATGGCAAGGGCATTATACATATAAAGGGGATGAATTTATTTTTTATGAGGGCATTAATGATACAATTTTTAACTTCACAGGCTTGCCATTTACACGAATTGGGGATGGCGCATTCAGCCGTGTCATAGGAACACTTTCCGGTATAATCATTTCTGACAATATAATGGAAATAGGTGAATATGCTTTTGCGGATTGCATTAACATTGATACAATTATAATTCCATCAAGTGTACAATATATTGGCAAACGTGCCTTTAATGGCTGGGGAATGCATGGATGCCAAACTATTTATATTTTGGGCGATAACTTCTATCCAATGTCTTGGGATGATAGTTACGACGCCATAATTGTTTATAATCCAGAATACACCCCCGGCCTTTGCTTTAAACCAATAATGAATGGTCTTGCTTATGAGGTGTCTAAAGGGATTAGTTTGATGGAGTTTAAACGAGAAATTATTATTCCCGACACTTTTAATGGGTCATTAGTTGTAAAAATAGCAGATTATGGATTTTATCGAGATGAAGAAATCTTCTATATAACAACAATAACTATTCCCGATAGTGTAGTAATTATCGGTGATTACGCCTTTGCTAATCAACAAGGAATTATCGAAATAATTATAAACGTGAGAGATTATTTAGTGTTTTATTCATATGTTGGCTCTTACGCTTTTGAGGGTTGGGGGAATAATCAAACCATTTATTTTATAGGGAATACTTCTTCTGTGGAGCGTAACTGGTCGGATTATTGGAGTTCAGATTGTAATGCTTACTATAATTTCTATGGCATTCCTCTTTTTGGGTTTAATTTATCATTGGATGACTATAAAGACTATGTTTTAATGGAAAATAGCCTTGGAAGTGAGCTTATAATCATCAAAATTAACAAAGTTATTCTTATCCATGCCGTTTCTAAAAAAAGGTGTGATTACAGAGCCAATTTAACATAATACTAAGGTCCCAATTGGCTTCAAAGGTTTCACTTACCCTACCTTTGTATAAGCTGATTGATATTGAAGTCAATTTGGGTATTACAAAGATTAAAGGCACAAGCTGCTCTATGAAATCGGCTGAAGAATCTATCAAATAGATATCGTAAAAATCTTACAAGATGCAGATATTTTGCAATATATTATTTGACCACTCCTGCACATGGACCATGGACAGTAGAAGTGTTATTCGCGCCTTTTTTAACCTCAAAGAAACCGATTTTTTTGAAGCAGGCTTATTCCAACGGAGCATTTGCTGAGATACAGCATGATGAAAGTAAGGCGTTAAAATGAAAATTTGCCTTATATTATATTTGCCGTCGTCTAGAAAACAATCGTCAATAAACTCTCGTGCTAAAGAGCCGACAAAGGGACCGCATTACGCTAAAATGTCAGGCGAAGGTTAATACTTTTACGATAAAATTCATCAAGCATAACTGCAAAGCCAGTTCTTCTATCAAAAACATTATGGCATTTTCAGATTCAAATATTATGTTATTTGCGTTATAATCGTATCGCCAATTTATTAATTGAGCATTTAATTATGATTAGAACATCACACAAGTTCCATATGATTGAAAAATACATGCCAATTTTTTGCGTTTACAACTACTGAAAATAATGCCATTGGGTTTCGCCTTGCGATGCGACGGGCAAGCGTGCGTAATGACACTCATTTCTTTAACAACATTGGTTTAAGTTTTTCAAACTCCTTCTTTTATATTATTCTTTCTGGTGCGTAAACATGGATAAAAAGATTAGTATTAATATTTTGAAAGTATTTTAATGAAATATGTAAAATTAAAAAAGAAGTGGTATGCCATGTGGTACGGTTTTTAAAAAATAAAAAATGCAGATTATAAAGCGTTTTTGGCTGTTTTTTGGCTGTTTTTTAGAATGTTCCCCTGCTTTGCAAGCAGGGGGTCAGCGGTTCGAATCCGCTTGTCTCCACCAAAGGCGGCAGCGTTTGCACTCTTGTAACGAAATGATATATATTTTCGTAAACGGAGTGGCGGGGTTTGTCGCGAAAGATTAAGAAATAAGGCAGGTTCATCGAAAATGCACCTGCCTTTTTTGTCGTGTTTCGTATATGTTCAAAGAATTTAAGCGTTTTACTTATATAACCTTTATTATCTAAAATATATTCCTTTCCTGCCGTTCATACGGCTGTTGTGGAGAGATACTGAGAGATACAACACAGTTTCAGTTGTGTAAAGCAAACGGAGAGGTCAAGCTGTGCCGGATAATTTTTGCGTTGTGCTTCTGGAACGATAACTTTCATTTTACATCTATAATAAAAACACTTTCGTCACCGCAGATATTGCGAATTTTTAGGCGAAGAGGTTTTTTATTGGAATGGATTTTACCGTCCCAAAAATCCTTGGTCTTTTTGCCGTTCTTGATAACAAAACCGAGCTTGTCTATTTTAATTTCGTTGTCGGAATGCCATAAGCCGGTCATAGAGGTGCAGTCTAAACTGACTAATTCGATCAATTCTAAGCCGCATTCGCTGATTTCTATGGGTTTAAACGGTTTTTTATCCGATGAATTGAGGAAGCCTTTTTGATTAAAATCGGAGATTTTTTGCATAACGCCGTCGCTGATAAATTTATTAACAGAAACAGCGAAGCCGCCGAACAAATCTTTTCGCGCTTTTTCAACTTTGAATTCGGCGTAATCGGAGACAATGATGTCATCAAGAATTGCTTTTAAGTCGCGCAATTCGATAATAACATCCGTGCTATCATCTTCGGCAATATATTTTTTAATTTCGCCCTCGTCGGCCATGTCAACGTAATATATGATAACTTTTTTGATGTTAGTGTCAAGGTCGGGAATCGCTTGATGAATAATACGGTTAAGAAGTACAATGTCAAGCAGTTTTGTGTTGCTGTCAACAAGATTCGGCAAATAGACGGGGATTGTTCCCAGTTTACTGTCGGATATTGCGCCCGCCCAAAATGCGTCAATCAAGGTATCAGTTTTCAAACCGGAGATAAGCGATTTTAATTTATCCATTGTTTGCGCCGGATTTCGATAGAGGGATACACCGTCTTTAATTTCAAGAATATCAAAAGCCGCGCCGCCTGCGATAAGTCTATCGCGGGTGGTTTGAATAGAATTTATACCAATGTCGCAGTGAATAAAACGTCTGCCGAGCTCATGCGCGACCGCCGCAGTTACACCGCTGCCGCCGAAAAAGTCGGCGACAAGCATACCTTCTTTTGATGAAGCATTTATAATACGTTCAAGCAAGGCTTCGGGTTTTTGGGTGGCATAATCAACACGTTGTGAGTCAGTAGACGCAATGTATGGTATATCCCAAACATCGTTAACCTTGACATTAGTTGATAATTCATAAATAATATTACCATCTTCATCTCGAGCACGCATGTTTTTACCATCAATTTTTACGCGTTTACTCTGATTTATTGGTATTTCTCGATTTATTCTAATAACATTAAAAGTATTTTCAGCACTTTTGGTATAGAAAAAAATGATATCATGTGTACAAACATAATCACGCACTGATGTTGTACCGCTCATTTTGTTTGGATAACGCCATATAATATCATTCCTAAAATTATCTTCGCCAAAAATCTCATCAAGTAAAATTTTCACATAATGACCTATATGGTAATCCAAATGCACATAGATACTCGCCGTTTCGCTCATTACACTTTTAATCGCCATAAGATTTTCGTACATCCAGTTTAGGTATTTTTCTTTATCCCAAACATCACCGTACATTTTCTCTTCAAAGGCTTTCAGTTCATCAATGTCAAGCTCTTGCTCGGCGGCGGCGATAGCTTCCGCGACCTTTGGATTGCGGCGTATGTACACTTTCTTAGCATAGTCCGCGCCGCTGGCAAAGGGCGGGTCAATATACACGAGGTCAATCTCTGCACCTTGCTCTTTAAGATAAGCGCAAGCGGAAACGCACTCGCCGCGAATGACAAGATTCCCGTCCTTGTTGTCGCCGACGGTTTCGGTTTTTTCCATTTCGTACAACGGCATTCCGTGCTGTAAAACCATAGAAACATCGTTCGCGCCTTTGTATTTGAGGATTCTGTTGAAGTTGCAGAGAAGTGCTTGTCCTTCTATCGGTTCGGGAATAAACGGTATAAATTTTTTAGGCATTAGCAGCTTCCTCCTTAAAAAACTTGCTTATAGCTTTGTATGTTTGTGATATTCTTTCTTTTTCGGTCAGAGCATCCTCTAAATATAGGTATTCGAAACGACCGTATCCGAATGCTTTGTTATTTTGCGTGGTAAAGTGATTTTCCATAAATTTCCGCTTATCACTGAAAGTAGGGTCTTTCGCATAAATTTTGCCTTTAGTTTCCACGATGACGGCTTTGTGAATAACTCCGTCTTTGCGTTTAATAATCAAAAAGTCCGGCGTGTACATTCCTACATACCGCCATTTGCCATCCTTTAATTTATAGCAACGAATTTTAAATTCTGTCAAGGCGCAGTCACCGTTATAATAAACCTCTAAGTCAAGCTTTTTTATATTTTCAAAAGCAAGAACTTCTTGTAAAAATATTTGTTCAAAGTTGCTGTCAGTTTTATAGGGTAAGTAGTGAAAGGAGCGATTTTTTGCCGGATGAGAAATATGCTTTTTGCGAATAACTTCCGCTGTATCATAATATCCCGCCTGCTCAAGAGCGAGGATAGCGGTTTCGTCTTTTTTATTTATTTTCAATTTACCCGCATCATCTAAAACTATATTCCCGACTGTTTGTTGGTCGGGGTAATAATTGGCGGGGGAATCAGTATTGACCGTTTGCGTAAAGCCCCCAATATTCAAAAGCTTTGCTTCCTGCGGAATCAATTCTTCCTTTGTTGTAAAAGTGCGTTTATCATAAAACGATTTACGTATATTCGCTTCTACCAGCGCATGGTCATATTTGGAACTAAAATATCTCATTCCATTCTTTTCGTAAGTAATATGATTGAAAACATCGCGCAATATTTTTTCTTGTGTGTTTAACAATTCTATCGTGATAAAACCGAAACTTGCTTTTGCTATATCGTAAAGCCATTGAGAAAATGCTGCAAAGTCTGTGCCGCATTCTTTATCATCAATGGCGATTCCCGTTACGTTTGCTTCAAAGTCCTGTGTTTTGACTGTATGCGTTATTTCCGCGCTGTCGACGGCTTTTGGTATTTCGCCGCACGGATTGGATTTTTCGCAAATAAGCGTTTCGTAATTAATTTTAAACTGATAGAAACGTATGTGCGGTAATTTGAGATAAGCGGTTCTGTCGTATCTTTTTATTACTATTTTTGCGTTGCCCGTCGTTGAAAATTCTTTTAGCGAAATATGGTGCTGACGCTGTAACTGCGCGTTTAATTTTTCCGCATTACTTTCGTTTAAATAGATAAGTGCAGTTTCCGGCATATACTTTACAACTTGACGAAGGCAACGGCAGGAGGTTTGCAAAACCATATTTTGAGGGCAGTCGCCCTCTTGGGATAGAATTATTCCCGTTAAGCTACGGCAATCCCAGCCTTCTTTACCGATTTGACATAATAACACTATGCGGGTTTTTGAGATTGCTTTATCCAAAATTTCAAATTCAAGCTGACTGTCGGAGGGCAGAGGATATTCTTTGTTTCCACCGTGATATTTTAATACTGAGTATGGCGGGAGACCATACTCGGTAGCAATACGAGACACAAGTGGATAAATTATCCGTTCGAGTTTATCAATGTGGCCACAATATATTCCAAGTTTAGCGGTTAGCCCACCCTCATATATCGTATCTTTATATGTATCCAAAAATTCGCGCACGCCGTTTTCAACAATCCTTGCGCTGTCGGTAATATCCGATATTTTTACTACGGGTTTTTTGAGAAAATTACCGATTCCTTCTATCAATGGATAATAATAAACGATATTTGAAATTTCTGCGGAAGCGACGCTCAGAGTATCCGTAACCGTGAATTTCTCCGCTTTTTCAAGGTACGGCGTTCCGGAAAAGCCGATAACGGAGTTAATGGCATTATCAGCCGACCACTTATTGACGACGGCACGGAGTTTGATTTCATCGCTGACGGCATGGTGTACCTCGTCGATAAAAATAGAAAGGCACGGCAGTTTGCCTATAAGATTGCGGAGCTCGTTTGCCAAGCGGTCTTTGTCGTCGGAGCTGTCCTCAGACATATTGATTTGACCGCCTTTCTCTTGAATGCGGTCAAGGATAACTTTTTCGGCGTTAGTAACCGCGACAAGCCCGAATAATTCGGAAAGCGGCTGATGATTCGCTATTTTTTGCACATTGGGATTTTTGGTTTTGTTAGATTTATTTGCGGATTTTTCTTGGTCAAGCACTTCAAACATTATTTTGCGTTTAATGTCGGTTGCCGATGGTTCGGGAATTATCCACGCCGGATTAAAATTTTGTATGGTTCTCAAACTAGGCACAACGGAAAATTTTAATCCAGATGGGGCAAAGATGATAAAATTATGGGCAAATGCTTTATTTGCGGGTTCGTTCAATGCAAAATATAAATCAAGATATATGAAAGCCGCCATAAGATACGTTTTGCCCGCGCCCATCGGAAGACTGAAAAGGTAATCCGTGTAGGATACGTCATAAAATATTTTGTTAAAGAATTTGCGATAGTCAACAGTTTCAGGCGATTTTTTGATCTGTTTTTCTAACTCTTCCGAGACTTGCTGACCTAAATCATTTTTTAATTGTGCATATTCTAAAAGAGCGGCGGCACTTGGTGTTTTTTCGAGGTAAGTCCGTGTTGCCGCCGATAATTCTATTTCACTTAGGTTAAGACTGTTAAAAACTCCGCTTTGAAATAAAGAAGCAAGCGGTTTGTTTTGGCAAGCGATTTTAAGAAACAGATAGGTTTTGACGGCATCCACTTGGGCATCTCTCATCTGTCCTATTTGGACTATGTAATCAATAAGATGACGAATAGTACAAGATTCCGAATCGTACCATCTGTCTCTTGCTTGATTTATCATTTTGTAAAACATTATTTTACCGCCTTGTGCTATTTGCCATTATCATTAAATACGATACCGAATTTTTTGCAGAGACTATCTATTATTTCTTGCGTTTTGAAAGTCGGTTTATTATGTCCGCGCTCTCAACGGCACACCGTTGTATAGCTTACGTTCAGTTTTTCAGCGAACGCCATTTGTGTCATATATAGCTTATATCTCACAGCTTTAACTTTCTCGCCGAATGTCATAATCCAACCTCGTTTATTGATGGAGTATTTTAGCATATTTTTAGCAAATATGCAAGCCTAAAATGTATATTATCAAAAAATAAAAACATCCGTAGGCTTTTATTAATCCGAAGACATTTTATTTACAGGTTTATTGCGATTATCCTAAACACCTTGTTTGCCGATTTTAAGTCGTCTATATCACGTTTTGCTTATATTAATCTTTTATTATCTAAAATATACTCCTTTCCGGCCGTTCATACGGCTGTTGTGGAGAAGTACAACACAGCTTCGGCGGTGTAAAGCAAACGGGGGTGCCGGCGGCACCCCTTTTTGCGCGGTGGCGCAAAAATTTTCTCCATAGCCTTATAGCTATCTTTTTGCTATAACTTCCGAAAACTCCCTTCGGGTTGCTTTACACAGCCTGTGCCGTGTTGTGTTGCTTTGTAAACAGCCGTATGAACGGCGACAAAAGGAGACAAACAACATGAAAAACAAAAACGACACGGCAAATCTTAGAGAGCATAACATTCTTAACAGATGCGAATGTTATGCGCTTACAAGTGAACCCCCGATTGCGGAAACCGAGGAATTTCAAGGAAACAATGAGATTCAAGAAATTGCGGACATTCAAGAAATCGAGGAAATAGAACCGGAAGAATGCACCGAAGACGAAGAGGTTTTATTCTGCGTACATTGCGGCGAGACAATCACTGACGGTAATTACCGTACCGTAGGAAGCGGGGGCGAGGAACAGATATACTGCTCGGACTGCTTTGACGACAAGTGCTTTCACTGCCCTGATTGCGGTGAAAACTTTCTGTTAGAGGAGTCCCACATCGTCTATTACGGCAGCACGATCTGCTCTATCTGCGCGGAGAATTATTATTACTGCGACAGCTGCGGCAGATACATACATTACGACGATTACAACAGCGACAGAGAAAGCTGCTATGACTGCCTTAATAAAAACGATACCGGCGTCGAGAGTTACCACGCAAACGACGACTGGGATTTTATCGGCGAGTGTAAGCCCGTTTGGAAAGGTATGTGGCGCGGCATAGGCATAGAGCTGGAAATAGACCGCGATGACGACGACAGGAACGCGGAAAGACAGACGGCGTGGGAGATTAAGAGAATCTATAACAACCTTAAATTTGAGTACGACGGTTCGCTTGACCACGGGTTTGAGATTATTACGCATCCTCACACGGTAGACGAGTTCTATGCCATCGACTGGGCGGGAATACTGGACGCCTGCAAGAACAACGGGTATGTATCTCACTCCGCCAATCACTGCGGACTGCATATCCATTTCAGCCGGGCGATGTTCGGCTCTACCGAAAAGAAACAGGCAAACGCTATATCCAAGCTAATCAATTTCTTTGAGACCTTCTGGGAATGACATAACCGGAACTCTTTTTAACGAGGACGGGACGGAATATAAGGCGCCGAAACCTGTTGTAAAAAATAAACCGTCTAAATCTGCGGCAGTTACGGCATTCGTTGCCGCACCTAAGCCTAAAACAGAGTTTTCCTTATTCGATTTAGTGAGTCCGCAGGCGGCTGAATGCGAACCTAACGAGACCGCAGACGAAGAGGATGAATCCGAACCTGATGAATCCGACGAGGAATTTGACGAATCAGAATCCGTCGACGGTAATGAACCGGAGGAACTGGAAACCGTTATCACGGATAACCCGAGGAAACCGGAACAGATTATCCCGGACGAACGGAATGATTGGGAAAAATTGACGGCATTAAGACAAATAAGCGAAACTCAATATGTGGATAAGGACGGTATTATTTATAACTCCGCAGAAATGACAAAAGCGGCAACGCCGGTAATAACAAAAACCGCAAGACCTACCGCGTCAAATAATACTATACCGGACGCGCTGATTAAGCTTTTCGGCGGCGCGATTATAGCGAGGTGACAGCATGAATCCTAAATCTTTTAAATCTATTCCTAAATACATTTTAGCCAAGATTCAAAGGCTGGATAGAATACAATCTCCCGAACAAAAAGGCAATGTCCGTATGTATTCCTACCTTACGACAATCCAAAAAGAGCTTGTTAAAATTACCGTCGCCGTTAAGAACCATAAAAATAAATGGTACTGTAAACAGGTCGCCGCCCACGGCGTTAAGTCGGATAAATGCTATGTTAAGGATATGGAATACGCATATTGCGGCGGCATGGGATTCAGATTTGGCTGGCACGCGGAAGGCTTATATAAACTTAAAAAATGGTTTGAGGACGGGCAATGGTACTCCGCGCCTTGGAAGTATTATAACACTAATTCAATAACCGTTAATCCCGAATATATCGGCAAATTTACGGAATATAAATACAGCGGGTACGGATTTTACCAAGGCTTTTGCATTATTAAATACTTAAAGCTCTATACTCAATATCCGCAAGCGGAATACCTTTTAAAGACGGGATTATTTAAAATCCATGACAGCGTAACTATATTAAAGCGCATTGCAAAGGACAAGAAATTTTGCCGTTGGCTTATCGCTAATAAGGATGAAATCTCCGCAAGGTATTTTTACATAAGCGCGATAATGAAGGCCTATAAGTCAAATAAACCGCTTAAACAGGTGCAGGCGTTTGAGGAATGTAAGAAACGTTTGCGCCATGACCATAATTTGCAGCCTATAAAGGAACTGTTTAAGGGTAAAGACTTAGAACGGTTCTTTTTATATTTAGAGCAGCAAAAGAGCGAGCCTTCCTCTTACCTCGATTACCTTAACGCGTGTAATTATTTAGGTTTAGATATGAACCTGCTTAAAAACCGTTATCCTCACGATTTTCGGCGTTGGCATAACGTGAGAATCGATGAGTATCATTCCGCTAAGGCATTAGCCGACGAGCGGGAACTCAAAGAGTTATGCGCGCGATTCGCTGCTGTTGCTCAAAAATATATGCCGTTACAGAACTGTAAAAAAGGCAATGTCAATTACCCTTACGCCGTCTTTATAGCTACAAGCCCGGCGGAGCTAATACGCGAGGGCGAGGCATTAAAGCACTGTGTCGGGCGTATGGGCTATGACGTGCGGATGGCGCGGGAGCAATCTCTTATATTCTTTATCCGCATTAAGGAAAATCCCGGCGTTCCGTTCGTTACCGTTGAGTATTCATTAACAAGCAAAAAAGTCTTGCAATGCTACGGCGATAACAGCGTTAAACCCGACGAAAGCGTAATAACATTTGTTAACAAGGTTTGGCTGCCATACGTCAACCGTACAATTAAAAAATTAGCGGCGTAAAAAACGCAAAGGAGAATTTTAAAAATGACACAGTATTTCAGAATAACGGCGTATCACCCGGCCGGGAATTTTACGGCTATAATCGACAGCAACGGAATGTTTAAGACTGTCGACAATTTTAGTTCATACTTAATGACAAAAGGTTTTAACGTAATCGAAGCCGCGAACGACGAGCAATTCCTTGACGTAAATATAGCGAAAACAGAACCTTTGCCGGACAAAGTATTTTTACGCTCTTACATAAAGGGCTGGTTTGAGGATATAACTTACGAGCTTAACGGGATTCAATATAATGCGGTTAAGGTTGGCGATAAAATCTACATTCCCGACAGACAAAATCTTTGCGAGGAAAAAGATAATTGCCGATAAACCCATAATTGCCGCGGAGCCTATATTCGTAGATAAGCCCAAAATTGCCGCGGAGCCTAAAACCGAGGGTACTAAACCTGCCGGAAGTTATATTAAACATTACTATCAGATTAAGGATGAGAATCCAGGCGCAATCATATTTTACCGTGCCGGTGATTTTTACGAGGTATTATCACCCGACGCCGAAACGGTGAGTATAATGCTTAATTTGACCTTGGTAAACCGCGATTATGGCACCGACCGTATACCTATGTGCGGCGTACCGTATCATAGCGTAGATTCGTATATCAAAAAACTCATAGACTTCGGATTTAAGGTTATTGTAGCAGAGCCGGCAAAGTAACATAATCTTTCAATACATAATTCAATATAATACAGTTAAATACGGCGGGAGTTTTTTATCCTGCCGTATTTTTTATGCTATAAGGAAAATCGTTAAAAACAATTTGCAATAGCGGCGGATAGCGGGTACAAAAGGATAAAGAAACAGCCGCGGAAAACGGGTCTTTGACCCTTAAAACGGCAGTTCGTCGGCCTCTTTTTCGGATAGCGTCCGTAATTCGGCAAAATTAAGCTGTTTAGGCGGCGGTACAGGCGTACCGTCCTTTAATTCATAATGCCAAACGCCTAAAGCAGTAAACCTCATTATGTTTTTAATCCGCTCAGTAAATGCTTTGTAGACTTCGGGGATTGAGGCTTGCTGTTCCATACGCCTTGACCGGCAGAAAGTCCAAGCCGCCTTCGCGCGTAGCCTGGATGGTAATAAAGCACATTTTCTTGCCGTTTTTTGTTTCGGTAATGTGGCAGTCTCTTGACAGTTTTCCTTGTAATTCAACCTTGTTCATTTTGTTAATCCACCTTTTTCTTTTATTTTTTGTTTGTTATATATTCCTTCGGGTGGCCGATGCCCGCTGAAAGCAAAATCTTTGCAAGCAACACTGTTACAAATAAAATCTTTGCGACCGGTTAATCATCCGAGTCGTCTTTTTTATCCTCGCTGTAACGGATAGACATATAACACCTGCCGCAGAGCCGGCTGTAAGCGGGACTCCCGCATATCTTGCACACATCCCTTGTGCGGGCGCCGAGCATACCGCTATCGGTACGGTAGCCGGCGGCGGCGCGCTTATCGTTATTAGAAAAGTTCCGTGTTTTGTGACAATTAAAGCAAAGGTCGTATATCCCGCTTTTAGCGCCGCACTCCCTGCAATATTTTCCGCGATATGTCTTTGCCACTGACTCGCAAACCGTACAGAGTGTTTGACTGCCGGTTATATAGTTAAGCCCGCATTTCGGGCATTTACGGTACTTAATTTTAGTTGACATAACGTTCTTCCTCCTTAAAATCTGCGCGGTCAATATACGTTTGGACCGCCGTAACGTCGCCGCCGGACGTTACAGTTTTCTCCATAAACCACAGTTCCGCACTTTTGCGTTTTGCCATGCATACATGAAAGTGGATATACGCCTCGGATATATCCGCGAAATATTTACTGCGCTGATTACATTCCGTCCGGTATAATACCTTTTTCATTCCCGTCCGCTCCTTTGGATTGATAATCCTTGGATTGGTAACCCTTCTGTTTTGACATAAATTCACTTATCTGCCGTTCATAACGCTTTAACATAATTTCAGAAATCCGGTGTATAAGTTCCTCCTGACCGTCCGTCATACCGTTTTTGTTTAACTCGCTGACCTTAATGTAAAGCGGGACATTTATAAGCAATTGAAACCGTCGACGGATTGTCAAACGCGATATATGCGACCTTTTTGATTGAAACATTCCTGTATATAATTTTGCTTCATAAACCGCCGTTCCCGCCGTTCTTTCCGGATAGATTTTTAATCCCCGCGCTGCAATCAATCAGGCGAAAAGCCTCATCCGGACCGAAATACGCTAAAAATTTTCTCGTCGTTTCATAGCCCACTTTTTCGCCGTTAAGCATTTTTTCGACTTCGGTCACATCTACTTCCATATCCCGCGCAAGCTCCGCGCCCGACATTACATAATCGTCTAATAGCTGCCTCAATAATTTTTCTTTGACCTTCATTTTGTAAATTCTCCGTTTTTTGATAGGCGGGGGAATGATAACCCTGTGTGCCTTCACTCTTATACGGGCAGCGGAAGAGCAAAATAATGCGGTTTGTTTCAAGTTTCTTAATTTTTTTTCATCACCGCCAACGAAGTGAGGGCAAATGTCTGTGTTTGCGTAAGCATGACTGAGGACACGGGCAGGCAAAGTGTTTAAAATCCTTTGTAGTTTTTTTTAGCGTGTTTTTTACCGTTGCAAGCCGGCGTTGGACGCTGCTTTGGTTAATCCCTAAAATAACCGCAATTTCATACGTCGTTTTTTCCTGATAATAATAAAGCCAAGCAAGACTTTGTTGTTTTTCTGTAAGCGGCGCGATAGCCGCAAAAAAAGCATCGTCTTCATCAACTTTCGCATATCCGTTACCGTCGGCCGCTATATCCAAATATCTCGGCTCACCGTCGTCGTTTTCGCCGTCGCCGACAAGCGGCTTGTCCAGTTCGATAATCCGCTGATACCGCTTTCTTTGGCAGCTGTCGCAGATGTTATCGCAGCAGCCCGTATTTTTTAGAACACAATCGAATTTGCGGGCGGTATAACGCTGTGCATTTTGAGTATATTGCTCGCTCATGCGGTGTAACGCCTCACTTTGTTGGTTTCGGGGCAGGCGCACTATGTAACTGTAAGTCTCGGCATCGAAAAACCAGCGTTGTTTATACGGGTTTTCCGCCGTGGGGTAGTCGCCGGATGCAATACATTCGTCACGGGTTGTTTCATAGCTTTTCCCGTCCGCAGTCAGAACATAGTAATGCCTGTAATGCTTTGCTAAATAATTTTTCATATCGTTTCTCCTTCCGGGTTTGTCCCGTGAGAGAAGGATAAGGCTTTTAAAAAAACATATCCGCCCGCGCTCCGTGCGGAAATTCGGGGCTAAAATCGGTTTTTTTGTATGTTTCCGACATTAAAAAAGGCTGCGCATTTAAAGAACCTTTTAAAACATGACAAAACGCAAAAAAAATCCGCACGGTAGTCGTGCGGAATTGTGAAAAATAATTTTTGTTATAAATCAAGCAAATATATGTATTATAAAGTATTACATTTGACAACTGCGTACCTGTACCATAAAACCACCAAAAATGGGACTTTTAACAGAAAACAGAGGTCAAAATATTTATTTTTTAAGAGTAATATGCGTGAAATGTGTGTGAAACTTTTTTTTAGTTATGCCGTCATATTCAATAAATCAATAAACCCTTGTTCGGTATCGTTTGAAATATGAGTGTAGACGGCTTTTGTCATTCTTGACCCTTTTTGATGACCGACCCACTTTTGCACAATCATTTCGTCGATTTTCTTTTCGTGGCAACGAGTTATAAAAGTGTGTCGTAACTCGTGGATTGTGAATTTTGGCAAATTTGCTTGTTCTTGCAATTCCATTAAGGCTTTGGCAAGTCTTGCGTTACTAAACTTTTTGTATATCCTTTCGGCAGGGTTAGCGTTTGCGTACTTTGACAAAATTTTTCGGGTTAACTCAAACATTGGCATTGTTCGGTTACTGTCGGCGTTTTTGGTCAATAGGTCATCGGGGTTTTGCTCGTCATAACTTTCGTCAATTCGCAAAGTGCTTTTCAAAATCAAGGTCATTCGGTCTTAACGCAAGCATTTCACCCTTTCTTACGCCCTGCAATACACAAATCAATAATGGCTCGTATCTATTAAGATTGGACAATGCCGTATCAATAAACCGTTTTTCTTGCTCTGCCGTTAAAGCGCTTCTTGACTCTTTCGGCGGTGTCGCTTTGGGTCTTGGCAAGTTTAATGTCGGATTACCATCAATCAACTTGTCATTCTGGGCAATTACAAATAACTGTTTAAGCAAACTATTCAGTTGGTCTTTCGCTTGTTTACACCCATTCATACCATTGACTGTCCTTGCAAGCATAGCATTTGTTATTTCTGCAATGTTCGTATCAAGCAATCCGGCACAATGTGTTTCAAACAAACTGCGATAACCCTTAGCCGTTATAGCCCTTAAATTGCCTTTGTAACTTATTAGCCATTCATCAAACCATTCCTGCAAGGTGTAAGTCTTGACTGTCGACGTTTGCGGTATCGGTGCGGTTACGGCTTGAATAATCGGCGTTGCGGTCAAGCCGTCAAGTTTTTCAGCCACTTTTCTTGCTCTACCTTGTCGGCAATAATCTTTAATTTCTCATAACATTCTTGCTTTGTCCTGCCATAAATTGAAATGTACTTGCCGTTGTAGCGGATACGCACAAACCAATTACCCCGTGCGTGTTTTGTTATGGTCTTGTTCTTATATGTCATTTTTCAT
The DNA here is from genome assembly GCA_023690525.1 of Holotrichia oblita. Lineage (NCBI taxonomy): Eukaryota > Metazoa > Arthropoda > Insecta > Coleoptera > Scarabaeidae > Holotrichia > Holotrichia oblita. Next base: position 33,259 of record JALQSN010000312.1, on the reverse strand, counting down.
ATTCAAACTTGACCGCTGTTGTTGGGTATTATACCCTCGTTTCACAACCTCCTCTCAATCACTTTTCACTACTTATATTATACCATTTTTGACGAAAAAACACAAGCAAATAACACCACTTTAACCAAAAATAAACCTCAAAAAGACTCCGGAACCCACCCGAAAACACTTGACTGCAAAGACAAACAAATTTTCAGCGATAGTGTCAATTCTTTGACTTATCCACATAAAAACGCTATAATATAAAAATGGCATATACGCCGAGAGAAAGAGCGTCAAGGCGTAACCGCTTTTTCGCTCAATAATCCGTTTATTACGGATGATATAAAAGTGCTTGACCCCGACAACCTGACGGATGAACAAAAAGCGTTGTTAGGTAAAGAAGTCAAGCACGATTTTCATTTATCCGTCAACCGCAGTTTGAACAATATTTTATTTTCGTCATTGTAGAATATGACAAAAAAGAGAATAAAAAAGTAATCGGCAAAGTAGTTTCGGAGCGTTGTTTTTTTAAGACTATACCGCAGTTTGTGAATACTTTAAGCAGATAGATTTTATCCGCTATGTTTGTTTTCAATACGAAAAGGGCGAGGAAGGCGAAAACTTACATTTACAAGGCTTTATGACTTACCACCGTGCTATTGATTTTAAGGTCGTAAAAAAGATTTATCCAAGCATACATCTTGACCTCTGCTTTGGCACAAACAGCGAAGCGAGAGAATATGATTGAACAAAAAAGAACGCACACGACAAGAGGAATACCCATTCTTTGAACACGGCGATTTTATAGAGGAACGGCAGCGAGTAGACACCGCCCAATTCGCTATTGATTGTTTGGACTTTTCTATTTCATACACCGAGTTATTCAAAAGATACCCTACGCTAACAATGCACGGACTGCCAAAAATAAAGGCGTTACGGCAAGAGGCGTTAGAGGAACACTTTGGCAACATAACCCGTGATGTAAAAGTTACATATATTTGGGGTGCGTCAAGGGCAGGAAAAACAACTTATCCCAAGCGTGTTTTAGGCTATGCTCCAAGAGAAGTTGCAAAGGTCGGTAAGTATAACTCAACGGCTTTTTCAAAGTCAATTTGACCAATATAATATGCAAGACATTATTGTTTTTGACGAGTTTAAGGGGCAAATACCACTTACCGAAATGAATGATTATTTAGAGGGCGAACCGCTGAACCTATCCGCACGAAACACCAACCGTGTCGCATGCTATACCCAAGTTTTTATAATGTCAAATTATCCGTTAGCGGAACAATACCAAAAAGCAAGGCGTGAGGGCGATGAGCCGTCATACGAAGCATTTTGCAACCGTATACACGAAATAATCTATATGCCCGAAAGGAATGCGTATATTTGGCAGAAAGGCAAACCAGCCCAAGCGGTCATTGATACGCTGACAAAACAAGGGGCAAAAATTGAGGTGCAAGAATGAAAGAAGAAATCGTAAAACTTGGAATATGTGTTTATAACGACTTGTTGGAGTACAAAGTAAAAATAGTTAAAAGCCATGTTTTTTATGGTTCAGGCGATTATGAAGACTCGCCCGAAATTTGCAATGACCAAGAAATTGATTGTTATTATGTATGGTACGAGAATGTAGCCGACAAGGGCAATTTTAATACGGGTGGAGGCGGTTTTTTGAGTATTGTGGAAGCAATGGCGGGAGTGGAACAAAAGAGTAATTTTAAGTTATGGCTAGAATAAAGTGCAAAGCACGAAATTAAAGAGGTGCAAGAATGAAACATATCATATTAAAAAAAGACAGATTTGCAAAGGTTAGAAGCGGCGAAATGACCGTGTGGCTTACCCTTAATGACGATTACGCAAAGTCAATTCAAATGGGCGAAGTCGTTTGTATCGTCAACGACAACGAAAATGAGGCTGTTTACGCTCGTGTCAACGGCTATTATGTCTATGACACATTTACCGAACTATATAAAAAGTCTGACAAAAAAACTCTCGGCTATGGCTCTGACGATGTGAAAAATATTGAACTCATAAAAAAAGATATGTACCGGCAATGCACGCCCGAAGCCGAAATACAACACGGCGTGCGTGGTATAAAGTTTGAATATCTGCCCAATTACAAAAACCCAAAAGATATGACCGAAAGCGAGGCACAAGCATATTTGCAAGGTATGGTCAAAGGCATTCAAAAAGCACGGCGTGAGTTAGTCCGCTATCTTGAAAAAGCAGACGGCAGAACAACAGGGCTTGCAAGGTTTATTGAAAGCAACCCTGAAATGTTTTTTGCAGGTATAAGCGATACCGAAAGCGATATGCTCAAATTCCTTTTAACCGAGAGCATAGCAAACGCCCAAACCTTGCTTGATACGATACAAGAGTATGAAAACAATAAGATTGTTGATCTTAGCTCACTTATCGGTCGTTGCATGAAAACATGAAAAAGAACCGCGAATTGATTGATAAAATTCAAGAAATTGAGAAGCGGCTCGGACTGGAAATCCATCATGAATGGTAGAAGGTAACGCAAATAAGGCTTACTTTTGTTTTTAAGTAAGCCTTATCTTTTTGTGTTAAGATAATATTTTATTGCACGAAACTCAATGCAGGATCATTGAAAGCAGCTATATACTTTTGTTGCACATAGTAAAGATGCTTATGTAATACGGACTTGCCTTTACATAAAGCTTTTGCAATTTGGCTAAAAGTAAGCCCCGCTATTCTTAATAGCAGGACTTCTTTTTTGTTTGTCGGTAAGATTCATTTTGTCGATTTTTTCATTAGCCGCCATTTCTTGTTCTTCTGTTATTTCCGTATTAGCAGTTAGGGTTTCCAATTTCTTAATATCGTCAATACAAACAGCTTTTTTCTTTTGAAACAGCTTTTGATGAAGTTTGCTTGTAAGCATTTTAAGACACGCCAATTTGATTGAAACAGGGTTGCCTTTTTTGTCCGACACTAATTCATCGTTTAACTTTTTGCCGATAAATTCACATAAAAATAATGCCGCATCCTGTACAAAATCGTATCCGTCGCTGAACACGTGATTGGGATTATTCCTACGGTTGATGTCATGAATTAATCCGACATAAAGTCCTTTTATATCATCATACGCAAATTTGAAATAATACTTAAAAGCACTGATAGCCATGCGTTCTCCGATTTTTAGACAGTTGTCCGTCGTAATAACCTCATTGAGTTTAACGATCTTGTTTTCCTTAGTTATCATTATTCTATTCCTCCGAGTTTTTGTTTTTGCCTTTTCGGCTACCAACAAAAAAGCGGATAGGATAATTGATAATAAGGTTAAATTTTATATCTTGACAGACCCATTGTCAACGACCAAGAAAAAAATTGTGGCACAATAATGCCACAATAAAAATCCCGCACACAATATTTTTTCCGTTGACAATGGGTTATCCTATCTGCTACCACAGAGCAGCCGAAAAGGTGAAAACTTGAAGTGTGAAGTATATATTTTTTATTTCGAGGAACTGGGTTGCGTATTGGCACTCTTAAATACACTCAGATGGAACTAAGCCATGAGTTAGAAAATTGGTCGGAACTCTTTAACAGATACGAGACCTTGCCCGTCATAAAACTATGTCTGCAACATTATTGACAGAATCGCGATGCATGGCGGACAGGTTGAGATTACCTATATTATTACTCTAAATTCATTCAGTACAGGGGAAATGCGACAGATAATGAGGTTGAAAAGCCAAAATGGTTCAAAATGGTTATGGATAATTTTGGGAATCCGCTTGACAAAGACCAAAAGGTATGTTATAGTTATGCTGATAGGTGTAGAATGCTATACCCAGTCCGAAAATACGCAAAACAGAATACAAATACACCAAAAGCGCGAGGCTTTGTTTACTGTCGAGGTAGGCAGGCAAAAAGACGAGGCGTAAGGACATAGTGATAAAAGGAGAGGCTACTACTCAAAAAAGCAAAATCAATTGAAAAAATATATTGAAAAGGAGTATATATGTTAAAAAATATTTTACTTACTGTTATATTGATAATAGTTTTTTGTCTAACTGCTTGTAATGCCGACATGAATGATTTACAAAAGCTAATTATTAATTCTGAAAATCAGATAGATCACCAAGTAGAATTAGGTTCAGAATCAAAAAAGGAGCAGAATATGAATAAAAGTGATTTTGAGATAGAAATTAGCGTCAATAAAACAAGCGTTGCACCAAATGAATCGATAATAATAACAGCGACGTTTAGGAATATGAGCGATAACAAATATCAAATTACGGCAGGCAGAAGTTTAATATGTTTTAGCATTAGGGAAGAAAAAGATGAGCGTATTGTTTATGCAAGTGCCGTGGTATCTTATAGGGTAATAGAAAAAAATTTTTTAGAAACTAAAACAATTGAATATCACTTTGAAAATAAAGGAACGTATTGTATAGGAGCAAACGTTAAGTTTTATATCTTAAGCACCAATTGTGACAAAGAAATTGAGTACGACAAAATAAAAGCATCTGAATTAGAAAAATTAAGGGATTCTGGTAATTTTATATATCTAATTACAGAAGAAATCATTATAAATGTAGAATAAAAACCACTTGCAAGTGACCTTTTTCATAAAAGGTTTTCGGTTGCAACCTTTGAAATACCAACATGATGTTGATGCCGCTATTCTCAATAAAATTTCAAAATTACATCATTATAAGAGGAGAAATACATATATGAAAAAAAGGTTTTATTTACTGATTATTATTGCAATCGCAGTGTTTGGGTTATTTTTAACTCAAGACAGAATTTTCGCATCTGCTAATAGTGTGCTTATCAAGGACTCAAATTTGGTTTCAGCTATCTATAAAGCAAATTATGAAAAAAGTATAAAAGCTTATGAAAATATTATGCTCGCTTTTCAAAGACCTTCTGCGCGGGCTTTAGGAACAGATATAGCAGATTGGGATGCTAGCAATGATAATTTTGCAGGCGTGTATCTTGATGAGAATGGACGTCTTAATGTTTGTACTGTAAACTTCAATTATACGAATATTAATTATTCAATTATTCATAAAGAATACAATTTTTCTTATATCTATTTACGAAGTATCCAAAAAGATATTGAAAGCATTATGAAAGAAAAAAATGTGCTGTCCGTTGGTATTAACGTTAAAGAAAATTTTGTAAATATTAATCTTAGAAAAGATAATCAAGAAGAAATATTAGATTATATAAACAGCAAGGGTTATTCAAAGGATGCTATAAATATTTCGTCAAATTTAGAATATAAGAAAACATCTTCTACTGTTTACGGGGGCAATTATATCACGTCACAGAAATCTTTCGGAACATTTGGTGGAACAGTTACTGCTAATGCAATACATAATAAAACTGGAATGTATGGGATATTGACCGCTGCCCATGTTGTCCAAGACAAAATTACAAGACATTAAACATAATGGCAAATTGGTTGGCGATACTGGAGATTCAAAATATGGTAGTGGCTTTGTTGATGCTGGCTTTGTTTGTTTTGATAATCAAAAAGATTGGCAAATAACACCTAAAGCTAATATACAAAATACTTTGATAGAATATAACAATGTACATTTAGGTAACGATACAATGATTGTACCGGGAGCACCTGTTTTAATGTTAGGAAGCGTAACCGGAAGAACAACGGGTTTTATTGAAGAAATAGATCGTACTTTTATGGACGAAGAGGATTTAATACCAGTATACCATTGCTTCACTTTTTCCAATTTTTGTCAATCCGGTGATAGTGGTGCGCCAGTTTATTTGTATGGTTTGGATGATCTTTATCTTATTGGTATGCTTGATGGGGCTTTTTATCAAAGACCCGATAATGTTTTTATAAATAGTGTCGCTTGCAGAATATCAAATGTAATAAGCGCGTTGGATGTTACCATTATTACGAAAGATAATTATGATGATTTTAAGGATTTTACCTATGAGCTTTATAGTAATGGTATTGCAATAACAAGTATTAGTGCTATTTCGACCTCCGTAATTATACCTAAATCTATCAACAATAAGCCAGTTATCGGAATAGATGAAGAAGCTGCTAGTGATAATGATGTTCTTGAAACCATTAATCTTAATGATGTAGAAATTGTTTCAAAGCGCGCCTTTAAGAATTGTACGAAACTAAAAACAGTAATTGCTCCGAAGGTTACATCCATTGGTTCAGGGGCTTTTGACGGATGTATTAATCTTGAAAATTTTAACTTAGGAAACAATCTAGAAAAAATATACAGTGCCGTATTTCGAGATTGTAAAAAACTAACATCGTTCAATTTGGTTAATGTTATAGAAATTCCGGAAGAAGCGTTTCGAGGGAGTGGATTGACAAGCCTGTCAATTCCAGCAAGCGTTTCTTTCATTGGTTCAAGCGCATTTTTGGATTGCTATTCGTTGGCAGAAATTGTAGTAAATAGTGCTAATCAATACTATTCAAGTCAAGATGGAATCTTATATAACAAAGGAAAAACTTTGTTTATTCATATTCCAAAAGCATTAAATGGTAGCGTAAGTATATCAAACGAAATTATAGAAATTCCGAATTCTGCCTTTGCAAATTGCACAAATTTACTTACTTGCACTATACCCATGGGTGTAGCAATTGGTTCAAATGCTTTTCATAATAACACATTTGTAATATGGCAAGGGAATTTTGAATTTAAGGCGGGCATACTGACTAAATTTATAGGTAACAATCAAATTTATACCATCCCTAATTTCATAACTTCAATCGGGAATAGTGCTTTTGCCAATTCTCTGTGTAATGAAGTTGTTCTACCGAGCAACGTTATAAGCATTGGTGAAAATGCGTTTCAAAATTGTTTAAACTTAACAAATATCAATATTCCTAAAAAAGTAACCACAATGGGTGCAAATGTGTTTTTAAATTGTAATGCAGGTCTTGTGATTGATGCAGATCACATTCCCACTCCAAGCGGCTGGTCTTCGTCATGGAATCCAGATAATCGTACTGTGATGTGGCAAAAACAATACGTAACATTTGATCTTAATGGCGGTACTGGAAACTTCCCTACACTGACAATAAATTATGGCTTGAAAGTAAGCAAGCCGTCAGCTAATCCTTATCCGCCGGCATTTAAAATATTCAGGTTTTGGGCAGAGTCAACAGATTTAACAAGGGAATATGAGTGGAATACGCCTGTTACTTCAACAGTAACGCTTTATGCGATTTGGGCTTGGACTGATGGAAATCCTGGGGTTGTTGTGTGGGACGGAAGTATTGCAAGCACCTTCTCTGGTGGCAATGGCAGTCAAAGCGCGCCTTTTAGAATAAGTACGGGAGCCGAATTAGCTCGCATGGCGGCAGAAATTAATTCTGGCAGAGGAGTATCCTCATGGTATTTCTTGGCTAACAATATAAATCTAAACAATACTGCAAATTGGGAAATTTGGAAAAATTACGCAACAGCGGCGGCGGCGTGGAATTCTGGCGGTATAAGAGCTTGGAATCCAATAGCAACAAATCCTAACATGGCTTTTAAAGGTAATTTTGACGGTCGGGGTTTTGTAATTAAAGGCCTTTATAACAATAATAATATTACTTATTTAGGTCTATTTGGTTGTATTGGTGTGGGAGGAGTAGTAAGAAATCTTGGCATAGGTGAAAGTTATATTAGAGGATCAAATTATGTAGGTAGTATTGCGGGATGGATTTCTGGCGGAAGTATTGTTAATTGCTATAATGGTGGGTCAATTGATAGTTCTAGTTCATCTGGTTATGCTGGCGGAATTGTAGGATATGTTAACTTTGATACGGTTCAATATCGAACATCAATAATAAATAATTACAACAAAGGCTCAGTTGGGATGTATCCAAATCGTAGTGGAGGAATTGCTGGATATGTCTTCGGACTCCATACTTTTGAATATAATTATTTTTTAAAAACTACAACTATCAATGCTAATTTGTTTGCTTCTTCTAACGATACTGGTTCAAATAATAGCCGCTCATTTAATTCAAGTGGTGTTCTCATGAATGAAGCTGGAACATCTCCTCAACCTATAGCGCCCTCATTTAGTGCATCAAACTTGCTTAGTGCTCTTAATTCCGCTGTTTCTTTAGTGCAGACACTTACTAATTCACAAGTGAAGTCGTGGATAGATACACCTTTCCCTAGACATATTGTTTAACAACAAAAGAGATTGTCAACAGAAGCAGCCTATATTTATCTAATAGCCTCTATTTTATACATTTAAATTTGACTGCTTTATCCTAATTTTTTATTGTGTGACCAGACTGATTATTTACTGTACCGAATATTTTTTGCGTGACTCCCAAGCGAAAAGACCGTGAGTGATCGGGGCGCGTGCGCGAGCGGTTTAGCCGTCGCCAGCCCCCAACACCACGGCTTTTCGCTTGGTCGCAAAATATGGACTTTGTTGCACATAAAAAAAGAGGCTCATTTCAATTACGAAACGGCACTCTCTTTTTCTCCAACAATGTATAATCTTTGCAAACTCCTTTTCTGAAATTATTCTTCACGACTATTTCGTGGGGGGGGCAAAAACGGCTTATTGTTTACATAAAAGAAAAGAGTGTCGCAAAACAACACCCTTTCAAAACAACAACAGCGATTAAGTTTTCAAACTCCTTAATTTAATTTTTCCACCACAGACAACAAAAAGCAATATGTGTGAAATTATGAGTGAATGTGTGTGAAACTCACTTTATGCCCCTAAAAACAGCCTATTTCGCTCCTTTTACGCAGTTGTCAAATGTAGTATTAAGGAATTAAGGAATTTTCATTATAAGTACCAGACTGCATATGCGATTTGTTGAACCATATCCGTGAGCGGTACACCGCTTACAAAAACTTAGCTAGTTTTCGTCAAGGACAGCCCGCTTAGCCATAAGGAACAAATCTACGCGCCCTTGATGAACGCGTAGATTTTTTCGGCTTGCCAAGTAGGCTGAGCCCTTTTTAGCATGTCTGCCTCAATTTGCAGTTTTGCAGTTTTTGACTTTAAGGATTGTATAGCGAATTTAACTTTCTGTGATTACGGACACGGTTTTTACCTCAAAAAATTTGTTAATTTTATCTTAACATATTTCTGAAGTTTTTGTAAATATTTTTCTCTCAAAAAGTGTCCGAAATACTGGTGTACTCCCCTGTTACTTTTTTAAGATTTTAGATAATTTCTTACCATCAAAGGGCGTACCCCAACCATAATCCCTTTTCTGGAGTTTGGGATCATATTCAAAATGTGTATAATTAGAAATATCGGGCAGAGGTATATAATTTGCTCGCATGATATCTAAAACATCTTGAAGCGCGTCAAGCGTATGTGGAGAATCGTCATTAATTCCTCCCATCATTTCACACGTGCTAAGATCAAAAATATTTTCAAGAATTGAATTTATAACTGAATTACTATTCTTATAAGTTTCTTTTAATGCAATAAACTCTTCTTTAGTCACAAACGGTTCATCTGTTAAAAAAGTTTTTCCATTTTTGGTTTTTACACGTTCAAAGAAAAGTTCTTGATAACTTTGAGGATTATCTTCAACATAGCAAACCGGCAAATAGTCACTTGCTGATTCTAGCCAAGACTCATTTGATTCTGAAGGTAATTCAGTCATTTCCCAAAGTTTTGTGAGGACAATATTCCATCCTTCATTATTAAGGTTGTAAGATTGTAATGCATTTTCTAAACAGCTTATGCTATAAGCAATCCTACCTCTAATTGAAATGTTTTTAAATTCCTTATTTTTCATTTTTATCTCCTAGGGAGTTATTCCCGTTAAAATTCCGGCAACTTTTCCGTAAAATACGCTTGTACAAGGTGTACATGCGGTTTTTTCTACCCACGCTCCTTTATTAATACCTAAAGTATATAGATACAAATTATTCATGCTCGAACCTGCATTGAGAGCACTATTGACGGCTTGTACCTCTGCACATGAAAGCCTTGTAACTTCAGCTAATTGCGTATTAAGTGCAGCACCACTTGCTTCAAAGCCTTTGTTAACTCCATAGAAATATTGACCCGTGGTCTTGTCATACGCTACTGTTGCTGTATTAAAACTCTTAAGTTGGCTCTTACTTGTCATTGATGCAAGTGATTTTTCCATCTCAATATATTCTCTTAATGCCGGATCTAGTTGTTTAGCAATTTTTGCCTTATTCGCGGCATTAACAATCGCGCTTATGCCTTGAGCAACACAAAACATTATCGCGCCGGCAGAGAATCCGTTAATAGCCCCGTATATAACGCCTTCGCATACGCCATCCCAAAAACCGTTGCCGTGTACCGCCGACATTATTCCGCCGACTATACCGCCTATTATCGCTCCGCTTATAGCCCCTTTAATACCAGCCATTAACATTCCATAGCCAAACGCAGCAGTCGGAGCAAAACACATTAGCACAATTGAGGTTACCAGTAGGACGCCGCAGACTATCCATTGCACCGCTTTTTTCCAGTTCAAGTCCCACCAGCTTTTGCCTGCGTTTGCGTCATAATCCGGATCGGGGGACAATTCTGAACTAGGGAATATATTATCAAGGTTGGGGATTAAACTTACACTATTATCTACTGTTATTGCATTTCTGTCAAGCGAATTAAGCACGCTTGCGTTAATTAACAGATTTTCAGGATTATCCGCATCAAGATACATCATACATACCGGGTCGTAATATCGACCGCCTATATAATATAACCCGCTTTCTAAATCGCAATAATAACCTTTCCATCTAAACGGATTGTTGTCAACAACAAAGTCGTCCGCATTTTCGGCATTATACTTTCTTACAGTACAGTTGCCCCACGCATCATAGTTATATTCTGCGATAAGCTTGCCGCGGTGCATTACCTTGCTTACATTACCCAGCCCGTCGCGTACAAGATTAAAGTTGTAACCTGCATAGCGTATGCCGCATATTCCATCTGCGTCATAAAAATACCTTAGCTCTTGATGAGTACCATCTGATTTCAACCAGTCCTCACCCAATATTTTGTTGCCGTCTTGATAATAGTGCTTAGTCCAACCGGTATCATAATCATTTTTTTTAAACCTTACACCTTGCGCGTTGTAGTAATATTCATGATTGCCATAAGCATACATTTGGTTGCGATCGTTCCACCCCACAGATGTATTCATGTGTGTACTTACGTTTCCGTAGTTGTTATAATATATACTTTCAGAATTATATTTGGTTCTTTTGCCGTTTAAATAATCAAAGCTTTTAATCGTCACGTCCTTATTTTTAACGGTTTTTAAGTTGCCTGTATTAGACTCGTATTCGTATGATAAACTATTTATAACAATGTTTTTTTCTTTAAATATTTCAGTTTTTAGTCTGTTAAGAGCATCATATGTATAGGTAGTATTTTTTGTAGGGATAACAAATTTAGGCAAATTGTCCTTGCTATCTTTATTCAAAACCTCGTTAAATGCATCACCGCTTTCATTTGCTGTCAAAACATTTCCCCTGTCATCGTAAGTATATTCTTGCAATATAGTAGCGTTATATAAAATTCCTGATATCGAACCACCGACCTCTCCGGCAACATAATGACGCAAGGTTGCAACCAGTTCAGTTTGATCATAACCACTTTCTTTGAATGTTTTCCAGCAATTTTTCTGTATTTTTGCTTTTCCGCCAAAATAATCATCAGTTATTATTTCCGTACCTTTAAACCCATACCGTCTTCCACAATAATCATAATGATATTCAGCTTGAAATTCATTATCATTACTTCCAAAACCGTTATCTCTGTCATTAGTTCTATGTATACGTGGCTCAATAAATATCTTCTTATCTCCGCTATTAACTTCGACGTCCTCATAAAGCACTGTTGATGTTCGCGTTACTTCATTGAGCTTGTATTGTGTTTTGCTGGGTTCAATCTGTCTAACTTCAAACAATCTCGCTTCCTCATTTTGGCTGTAAGGAGCCGAATATCCATAGGGTTGATTCTCGTCATCATAATTATAACTATATGTTCGTTTTTCATAAGGGTCATAGATTTGTTTTACTTTAGCTGCAAATGCGCTTTCATTAAATACACCGTTCTCATCTTGATAAGTATAAGTTATAGCAGAATCACTGTTATTTTTTTGCGATTTAGGTCTTCCATATTTATCTATAGTAGTCTTCGTAGTATCGGAGGTGCTTGCATTTCTATACCGTTCTTCCGTTATTATATCTGTATTGTTGGTTCGTTGGATCTTTTTTTCTAATAGAAGATCGTTGCCGACAAAATATTTTGATGTTTCTCCAAACTCGTTATACTCAAATTTGTAATTTCGACCGCTTTGATCACTTAAACTTTGTATTCGTCCATTAGGGTCAAACGTGAAAGTATTTTTTGCTAAGATGCTGTCCCCATTCTTTGCAGAAACAGATATTAATTTTTCGTCAAAATTATCATAATCGATTTCATTTGTATATGCCGAGCCTACTTTGGATGTATGCGGAAACATAAAGGGCTCTTTAAATGTTATTTTCCTTGTTATCCCATTTTCGGTAATCGAAATAGGGTTTTCACGTTCTTGTTCACTTAATGAAAGACTATAATTAAATATCTTTTTCATCCTTGCACTAGTTTTGGGATCGCCATTGTATCTCTCTATAAGTGTCAAATTCCCAAAGCTGTCATAGTGATTATGAGTTAATATACCGTAAGCGTCTTTTGTGGCACGATGCGTACCATTCGCATTTGTCCAGACATATGATGTAGATGCTGTAGTTGAATTATTCGGTATATTTGCTGTTATACTGTTTAAAAAATCAACAGAAGTTTTTTGTTCATAATAATATTTAGCGCCATCCTTGTGAAATCTGTTTTGAACCTCAGTCACGGACCATTTTTCTGAGGCACACCTATTTTTTGATTGATTAAAATAATTAGGAATTCCATCACTGCCCACAGATAATGTATGTTTGACATTACCTATCTTAAACCAAACATTTGTTACCGATTTAACTTTAGTACCTCCACAATAAACCATATTAAAATTCGTTTGATTTTTCTCTTGCTTATAATATAAATTTTTATAAGTCATATAAAGGTCAGACTCGGTCATAAAACAATCGTTTGTAATATCATTTTCGATGGTGTTATACCCTAATTTAGTGGCTTTATTAAAATCCACACCATCAATAATAGGCATATTGATACTACCAACTGCAATACGTAAGTCTACGATATCAGCCGTTCCGGTATATCCTTCAAAAGCTAATTTTACATTTTGCATTTCATGTTTTAAGTTATAAACAAAAGTATCAACAGGGAAGGTACCATTACTTTGAATTTCATCTAAGCGAATTGGAACACTCATATATTGCCACGAATTAACGGCAGTATTATCTAAACTTCCATAATAATTGTTAGTAAAAAATTGTGACTGTGTAGTACACCTTGACTCATATGAAAATTTAGCTCTTATAGTATTGGTTTTACTCTATGGTATTTTCTGCTATGGACTTTTCAGTACCAATACAATGTTCTAAATATTCATCCTTCTTAAAACAGCTCGCAAAAGGCACCTTAGGAAACCATTCCGGTAAGGGCAACGGAAACGTAATATTCGGATAATCCGATAAATCCGTTATATCTCGCCATTGCTGTTTCAAAGTTTCTAAATCGTAAAGCTTATCTTTATATTTTGGTTGAATATGTAAGGTATCGGCGATTTTGAAAAAACGTTCCCGATCTTGCTTTATTGCTAAATCCATTTCTTTTAATAATTTTTCTTTATTCATAATATTTACCTCGTTAATTGACAACTTGAGTCGTCCCTAAATGTATTTGTACCACTCCATATGCCTGTTAAAGAAAGCACTTCTCCTTCTTTACAACCATTAAGAAATTTACAACCATAAAAACTGTAACCGTAACCAGAAACGCTAGTTCCCGTACCGGCACAATTTGCTAATTGTGTACAGTTATAAAAACCATAACCATCACGAGTACTACCACTACTCACGCCCTTTCCCGTGCCGCTACAATTTGTTAATTGTATACAATTATAAAAACCCTTGTTACTATCACCAGATGCTGTGCAATTTGTTAATTGTGTACAAATAGAAAACCCAGAACCGAGAGGAGTACCATAACCTATGCAATTTGTTAATTGTGTACAAATAAAAAACCCCGAACCATCTGATGTACAAGTCCCCGCACAATTTGTTAATTGATTACAATTGTAAAAACTGTCGGATTTGCTCATACTGGTACAATTTGTTAATTGATTACAATTGTAAAAACCATACCCATATGAAGATGTTAAACTTTTACCTATACAATTTGTTAATTTTGCACAATCATAAAAACCATATCCTGAGCCATAACTAAAGCCAGAACTAGTAGCAATACAGTTTATTAATTGATTACAGTTAATAAATCCATAAACAGCAGTAGTTGCAGTTGTATTACTACAATCTAAATTAATACCTTGCATAATTTCTTTTTGCAAACCACTATCCCTAACAAGGTTGATGTGAGTTTCTATATTTGTTAAAATTAAACCGTCTTTTTTTCGAGAATATAAATTATGGTCACTACTATTTTGATAACCAAAATACGAACTGTAATTTATCTTTTTTGCGGGTGTAATATCAATATCACAAGCGGCATAATTTAATCAATTGAAACATTTTGCTTGCGTATATCATTATTTCCCATTTTTGCCTTTATGAACGTATACAAGCTGTCGTAATATTCTTTTGTGGTATTGTTATGATTACTGTCGCTGATTGACATAAATAGAGTTTGGTTATATAGCAATTTAATTTTGAAATCGGAGGGAAGTATGATATAATGAGGTTATGTGGTATACAGAAGATTTCAGGAAAAGAGTTGTTGCGTTTTCAGATAACAATACCGTAAGAGAAGCGGCAAGAATATTTGGCGTTGCCCAATCGCAAGTCAATGTTTGGAGAAAAAAGAAAAAGAATAATGAACCGCTGACGAATAAACCTCCAAATCGTTCACATTTACGAAAAGTATCAGACATAAAAATTGACGACTATCTGAGCAAGCACCCTGATGCGATTCAAAGAGAAATGGCAAAAGAATTTGGATGTAGCGTTGTGGCGGTATGCGTTTGCTTACAAAAAAACAAATTCAGTCGCAAAAAAACGGAACAACTACGCGGAAGCAGACAAGTTGGCTCAGGCAGAGTTTGAGCGAAAAATAAGTCAATTTGATAACAAAAAACTTGTTTATCTTGATGAAACACGTTTTAGAGAAGATTTCAAACGTATGCACGCGTATTCTAGAAGAGGAGTCGCTGTTAACGGGATAATATCCGGTCGTAAATATGCACGCACAAACTTTGTTGGCGGCTTACATAATGGTCAAATTATTGCTCCAAAGTTTTATACCGGAAGCATGAAATCGCTCCTGTTTGAAGATTGGTTTGAGAATTATTAAAAAGAATACCGCATAACCGGATAATTATTATGGATAATGCGACTTTCCATCGTAAAAAGAAACTTCGCCAGTTAGCCTGCAAGCACAATTGTCAGGCAATATTTCTGCCTCCATACTCGCCTAAGCTTAATCCAATAGAACCCTATTGGGCCAATGTAAAGCGCCATCTGAGAACCAATTCTTTTGAATCCCTAATCTCTGCTATTTGCTCCTATTTCAAAATTAATTGACTATAACAACGAAGCTTTATTCTTCTTATAACAAAAAGAGAGTCAAATGGCTCTCTTTTAAAAAGTTTTCAATATTTAGATAATGCTTAGTCGTCGCCTGATTCTCTTAATTTTTTATTTGCTAATGCAATCAATCGGTCAATAGTCGGACTACTGATTGCAAGCTCGCTTAATTTTTCTTTTGGAATCTCGATGCCGTTGACAAAATGAGTTACAGTAAGTTCTGGAGCTGTTTATTTTTCTTGTTGATGTTGCTCAAAGAATCGACTTTTGAGCTAGGTCGTATCGTTGGATTTTCATTACTAATTAATTCTGATTGCTCTATTGTTTGCTCGACATCGCTTGTTTTTATTAAACTATTTTTTGTTTCGGATTCTTTCAAACTTATTACTCCTATATTTATATTGTACATACAAATTATACAAAAAGCAATTTGTTAATACTTTTTCTTAAAGTATTTAGCTGCTTATTTTTTATAAGCCCATAATGGTAAAAACTTTGGTAAAAGTTAGTGGCAAAGTTAGTGGCATCTTTTTTAGTGTTTTTCTTCAAAAACACTAAATGCAGTCAAAAATGCTGGATTATAGGGCTAATTTGTGCTAAAATAATAAGGTTAAGGAGGGCGGCGTTTTGAACATAAATTGGTTTCCGGGGCACATGACCAAGTCGCTTAGGATGATGCAGGACAATATCAAGCTGATTGACGCGATGATTTATGTTTTGGATGCAAGGGCGGCTTACAGTTGTCTTAATCCCGCCCTTGATGAAATGGCTAGGAATAAACCTATTGTATATGTGATAAACAAGGCGGATTTGATTGAAAAAGCCGACCTTGATTTGATTGCGGAATTTTTCAAAAAAAATAATCTTTGTGCTATTACACTAAACAGCACAACGTCTAAAGCCGCGTCGTCGATTACGCTTGCGATCAAAAAGCTGTGTGCCGAAAAACTTCAAAAAGGTGCGGTTAGGGGAGTGCGCGCGGTCATAAGAGCCATGGTTGTGGGAATACCCAACAGCGGAAAATCTACGCTGATAAACAATCTTTATGGCTCGGCTGCGGCGGTGACAGGCAACAAGGCGGGTGTCACCCGCGGCAAACAGTGGATAAAAATAGACGAATACTTTGAGGTTTTGGATACGCCGGGCACGCTTTATCCAAAACTGACAGACCAAACCAAGGCAAAAAGACTGGCGTATATCGGCAGTATCAAGGACGATATTTTGGATAAGCACGAGTTGGCATTAAATTTAATTGCTGATTTGGATGCGATAAATCCGCGCTATGTTTCGGACCGCTATAAGATAGAGGATGGAGAGCCGCGGCAGCGTCTTTTGGGCGTGGCCAAAAGACGGGGGCTGATGAAAAAGGGCGGGGAACCCGACGAGGAGAAGGCCGCCGCTGCCGTGATAGATGACTTCCGTAAAGGACGAATGGGAAAAATCGCGCTTGAAAAATAACAACTCTAAAAAAGGATAAATTTATGAACGAATTGTCAAGCCTTCCTAACATAGGACAAGAATTATCAAAGCAATTAAGCGGCGCGGGGATTACCTCAGTAGAACAATTAAAGAAGGTGGGCGCTAAGATGCATGATTAAAAATCAGATTGACTGACCCGTCGGCTTGTTATATGCGGTTATGTGCTCTTGAAGGTGCGATTCAAGGCATAAGGTGGCATAATCTTTCCGGCGAGGTAAAAAAGGCTTTAAAGGAATTTTATCACCGCCAACAAAGTGAGAGTCGCGACCGTGCTTGCACGGGAATGAGTGGGCGGGCGCACAAAGGATTACCCCTTATAATGAGTCAAAAAGATAGAAATAACACACAAAAGCTGATTGAATACGATTTGGCGTTTAAATCACTTGTCGCGGGCTGCGACGAGGCGGGCAGGGGCCCCTTGCGGGACCTGTCGTTTGCGCCGCCTGCGTCATGCCGCTTGATGAAATCATAGAAGGCATTGACGACAGCAAAAAGCTCTCCGAGAGCAAACGCGAAACGCTTTATGAGAGGATAATTAAAAAGGCGATAAGCTACCGCGTCAGTGTGATAAATCACGATATAATCGACCAAATAAATATTTTAAATGCTACAAAAAAAGGAATGGCAGAGGCTATAAATAAGCTTAAATCGGATTCGAGGCAAACCCCTGAGTTAGTGCTGATTGATGCGGTCAAGCCGGACGTGATTTTTAAAACTCAATCTATAATAAACGGAGACGCTTTAAGCTATAACATTGCAGCGGCCTCCATAATCGCCAAGGTGACGCGTGACCGCCTTATGCGGCAATACGATAAAATCTATCCCGAATATAATTTCAAGGAGAATAAGGGCTACGGAACGGCCCAACACGTAACCGCATTAAAGGAATTCGGAGCAACGGAAATACATAGACGGACGTTTATTAAAAACTTTTTTCAAAACAAAAATTAGGGCGTGTACACGTAAAAACGGCACTTTATACGGTTGTCTTTTTGGTAAAATTCCGATTTTTTTATTTTTGACGTAGCGATGCTACGGCTAAAATAAAAGAAATCAAAATTTTCCTCAAAAATCCATTCGTATAAAGTACGAAATCGAGAACAATTCTACTAAATCAAAACTATCATGCTGTTTTTACGTGAACACGCCACCAAAATCAAAAGAATCAGCCAAGTCGCCAGCCAATACCTAAACAAATATCGCATTTTCGACGCCGATGTTCGCTTTGATATAATCGAAATCTACGACGACGAAGGGCGAATCGAGCATATTGAAAACGCCTTCGACAGCTTCTTTGATTATTAGAATCCGGTGCTCTTTACATACTATCATTAGGTGATTTAAGAACAGGTTTTAAAGGATAAGAAAAGGGAATATGCACAATAAAATCGAATTGAGAAAACAATTATCGGAAATTCGCAGCAACATTACGGACAGAAAAAACAAGGAGTGCGCCGTTTTGAGCAAGCTACTTGATATTGTAAATGTCAGCGGAAAAAGCATTGACGGCAACTATATAGATATTTTCACCTATGTCTCATTCAGTTTCGAATTAGATACTCACGCGCTTATAGGATTGCTTTTTGCAAAGCCGTTCGTCAGATTAGCCGTTCCGCATACGCAAAACAAAATTATGACGCCCAAGAGGCTGCTTTCTTACAAGGATTTAACGACAGATAAGTTCGGGAATCTTTTATCGGCGGAATTGAGCTATGCTGTTACGCCGGAAATAACTATCGTGCCTATGCTTGGATTTAATGAAAACCGTTACAGGCTTGGCTATGGCGGGGGATATTACGACAGATTTTTAAAGGACTATAAGGGAGTATCAATCGGCGTAGCCTTTGACGAGCAATTTTACCCCGATTTACCCTTAGACGAGTTTGATGTGCCGTTGGATTTTATCATTACTCCCCAAAGAATTTATAGTGGGAAAGAAATTGTAGGGGAGGCCATTGGTCGTCCGTGATTTTAACTAATTCTCCATATTGTGTCAGACATAATAAGCAAAATCGCCATATTATGTCAGACATAATATCATTGGTAAAATCAATAAAAATGCGGAAAAATTTAACGCCGCTCATACTAACTCTCATTAGATTTGAAATAAGATTGCGAGTGGATATTTGAGATAAAAACATATATTTTATGCCAAAAAGACACCGCAAGATGTTTCAAATCTAATGAGAGTTAGTATCAAAAGGAATGTAAAATATGCGCGTAATCAGCGGAAAATTTAAGGGCAAACGATTGTTTTCGCCCGACGACAATCGGATAAGACCCACCACAGACAGGATAAAGGAAACGATTTTCAATATCTTAAATTCCCTTGACGCAATAAACAATGCAAATGTGTTGGACTTATTTTGCGGCAGCGGTGCGCTGGGAATTGAGGCGCTCAGCCGCGGCGCGGCGCAAGCCGTTTTTGTGGACATCGACAAAGAAAGCCTAGTCCTCACTAAAAAAAACTTAGCGCACGTCGGCGCGGCAAAAACGCCCTACGCTACGGAGGTTTACCTTGCGGATTACCGCCTTGCGATTAAAAAATTAGAGGGTCGTCAGTTCGATTTGATATTTTTAGACCCCCTACGGCGGCAAACCAAACCACGACTGCTTGGATTTAATAGACACCCACAATATTTTGTCGAAAAACGGCACGATAGTTTTTGAACATTCCGCGTCTATTAGCTTGCCAAACCCGCAAAATAGGTATATAATTGATATACGGCAGATGGGCGATACTCACGTTTCGTTCGTCAAGTTATGTAATAACGTTTAAAACAGGGAAAAATATATGAAAGCGGTATATCCCGGCACATTCGACCCGTTTACATTTGGACATTTGGATATAGCCCAAAGGGCGGCGAAAATCTTTGATAAGCTATATGTTGCAATCGCGGCGGATACGGGCAAAAATACCGCGTTGTTGACTTTACGCAAAAAATTAGCGCAAATGTCGTTGGGTGGAATCAAGAATATTGAGGTTGCAGAATACAGCGGAATGACCACGGATTTCGCTCTAAAAAACGACTGCAAGGTAATAATCAGAGGAATAAGAAACATTTTTGACGCAGAATACGAAAAAAACCTTGCCGCTGTGTATAAATCATTAGCCGATATAGAAATAATTACATTGTTTTGCGAAAACATGGGGCATATAAGCTCCTCAACAGTCCGCGAATTGATAAAAGGCGGCGCGGATAAATCGGTAATAATCAAATATGTTTCGCCTAAAATTGCAGATGAAGTCATAAATATATATAAAGGGCACCCGTAGTTTTAAGAGGTGCCCTAAAGTGTAAACTTCCCTAACCCTAAAAAACTCAGCTAAATCATTCCCAAAAATAAACCTTTGGAGGTAATAGATGAACGAAACTAAGTTTACTAACAAGGCCGTAATTTACGATAAGTCGCGGCCGGGCTATCCCGAAGAAGCAATCGACTATATGCTGACGCTTGCGCCCAAAAACCCCGTGGCGGCGGATATCGGCAGCGGCACCGGCGGGCTTAGCGAGCCGCTGTTAAAGCGCGGCTACAAGGTTTACGCGGTGGAGCCCAACGAGGCTATGCGCTGGATCGGCGAAAAACGCCAGCGTCATTACGGCGAAAACTACATAAGCGTCAACGGTTACGCCGAAAATACCACACTTCCCGACGGTTTTTGGATTTGGTAACGGTGGGGCAGTCACTGCATTGGTTCGATATAGAAAGATTCCGCGAAGAATGTATCAGAATATTAAAGCCCAACGGCCGGGTTTTTATTTTATATAATAAGTTTGCGGGAACCTCCGCGCCCGAATACGAAAAGCTGTTGCATACGCATTGCCCCAATTTTAAGGGACTTGCGGGCGGCGAATGCTCTATTGATAAAATCCGCGAGCTTTTCAGCGACTACGTTTGCCGAACCTTTGAATCCCAGCTTTCTTACGATTTGCCGGAGTTTATCGACCGCGCCTTATCCGCGTCCTACACTCCAACCCAAGGCGAGCCGGGCTATGAGGATTTTATCAAAGCATTAGAGGATTTGTTTATCGCCCGTCAGCGCGACGGCAAGATTGTTTTTAGGAATATCACGACATTATATCATAGTTTTTAATCAAAATTACCGCTGGTTTTAAAGTGTATGGCGGCCATTGGCCGTCATCCTAATAGGAATTAACCATAAAAACTCCCCTTAAAATTTTAAGGGGGTGCCCACGAATGCTTCCTCGAATGGGGCTGGGGCTTTTACTCTCTACATGGAGCAACATGAATCCCTTAGAATTACTTGACGAGTTGGAAGAAGAATTAAGGGACAAAAGAGGAATTTTCGCCAAAAGAGACAACGGGCGCGCGGCTGCTATAATAAATCAGTTAAAGGATTCAATCCCGCTTGCGCTGGACGAGTCCACTTATGTGATGCAAAACCGTCAGCAAATTTTAAAAAATGCGGATGTCGTGGCAAAAAACACGCTCCGCACCGCAGAGGAACGCGCTGAGCACCTTGTCGGCACTACCGAAATCATGCGTAAAGCCGACGGCGAAGCAAAAAGAATGCTGGACAAAACCGCCGCACGTTGCGACCTATTGGTCAAAAAAACCAAGGAACACCTTGACGCGATGTTTATAGAGACAGAGCAGTTTTTGCTTTCCACCCTGACCATGATTCGCACCAACCGTGAGGAATTGCGTGACGCGATGTTGATTAAGACAGGGGAGCAATATAAGTAATTGGAGAATGATATATACAAGGAGAAAAACAAAAATGACAAGATTATTATCAAGAATTGAGCTTAAAAATATGATTTTAATAGGTGCATTATTACTTGGCTTAATGGTTACTGCTTGCTCAAACGGCGAAGATACTTCATCTGTTCTTGAACGTCAGAGAGAACATTATATTTTTGAGGGCGGATTATTGTATTTGATTGTCGAGACAGACAAAACTGTTTATGAGTATGACGATTTTATTTGCATAACAGCAACGCTCATCAATAGAAGTGATGAAACGATTACCTTTTATACGCAGAATACGCCGGCTAATATGCACAGGGGATTGACTATAAATGTTGAAAAGAACGGATACAAAATGATTGACGTCGATTTGTATAAGGCACGGA
Source organism: Holotrichia oblita (assembly GCA_023690525.1). Taxonomy (NCBI): domain Eukaryota; kingdom Metazoa; phylum Arthropoda; class Insecta; order Coleoptera; family Scarabaeidae; genus Holotrichia; species Holotrichia oblita. The sequence continues at coordinate 11,052 of JALQSN010000312.1, read as the reverse complement.
ATGTTTATGAGGAAAGTTATTTTTCTTTATATCCCAATGAACGGTATGTTCAGAATATACGGCTTTCTACTAGAAGTTTTTTAGAATACTACGGAGACATTAGTAACAAAGTGTTCCTTCAAGAATATCCGCCTAGCGGGGTATATGACGGTTCAGTTAGCGTGATTAAAGTATCGGGAAGTGAACATATATTATTTATAGCAGACTTTCAAGTCGAAATAATGCCTTATGATGGTAGTATGAATCCTTTTGACGCTATTGATAAAATACGTTCTTCGGAAAGCTAACATCAATGCAAAAGGGATGTAATATCGTATAAAACTTTAAGAGTCAGATACAATTATTTGTTTAAAGTATCGGTTTGAATCCTGATTTGTAATCACGGCGTATAAATCGGAAGCGTGTTTGTCTATATTGTAAATGCGCAAAGGGTAGGGGTTTTCGGTGCCGTCTGTGATTGTTTCGTCTACGCCAGAAGCATAATTTTCTTTGCTTAATATCTTCTTTTCGTCCACAGAGGAAATCAAAATGTTTTCGTTCAAATCCTTTAAGCACGGCTTGAAGGATTTTTTTATTGCAAGCAGCTTTGCATAAAAAATGCCCTTATAATTCAAAATATCACATGTTATGTCAGACATAACATGGAAGATTCCGCGTTTTATGGCGGCATAAGTGTTGTTTTTAGATTTGCAAAATTTGATGATTTCGTCAAGCGAGGAATGTTTTTGCGTCCCTTTTTCAGCTTGAGGAGTAAGTTTTGGTCAATGGCGTAGCGGGGATTTGAATAGGGTGATTCTATTCGGCTACATGGAGGGGATTCTTCACTGCGTTCACGATGACAGTGGGCGGGAGGGGATTCTTCACTTTGTTTGATGTGACAATATTCACTGTCATTCTGAGAGCAGCCAAGAATCCCCCCGCCGGAAATGTCATTCTGAGCGCAGTGAAGAATCCCCGAAGGAGAGTTGGTCGTCTCACAGCCCGGATTTTTTGCGGAGGAAACAGAAAAACCCGTACACCTCAAAAGAGCTTGCCTTGCCAAGGCCTCAAAAACCTTAAAATTTACGGGGCTTATTCCGTAATCTATAGGCGTAAAAGCGTTATACGGCATACCTCTCTCAATCAGCCCGCGAATCGCTCCCGCCGCCGCAAAGGGCGGAGTAAGAACCGCGCTGTTATAGCCTCTATCGGTGCGCTTAATAAAAACCGGCGTAATATTCAAATTTAAACGCTTGATCGCTTTAAGGTATTCGATAGCCAAAATGTTGTTGGGCGCTTTAAGAACATTAACGATTGACGATTGACGATTGACAAATTGCGGTTGACTTTTATTAACAGTTAACCCTACTAAATTCTCCCCTGATTTTAGGGGAGTGGAGGGATTCAATAGGAGAGTATCCGATGGGGGGAGGGATTCGGAAGCATCATGCAGGATGAATGGGTTCAATATCATTCTTTCGTACTCCGCCGCCGTGGCAAGGGCGATTGCCGCCGCATAGCTCGCCCCGTCCCTTAACGCGTTTTTCAAAACTGCCTTAAAGCCGGCGCTTTCGTTAAGCTGAATCTCCGCCGCCGTCTTCAAAAATTCCATATTATCTGTTTCAATTCCAAAAGAAATATATTTTAGCCCCTTTACCGCCGCCATAACGGAAACCGCGCCGTAAGCAAACTGCGCCGCCCCGGCCGTGGAATAGACAACGGGGAACTCAATCACCGCATCGGCTCCCGCCAAAATTGCGGCGCGCGCCCGAACCCGCTTGTCAAAAATAGCGGGCTCGGCGCGCTGAACAAATCGCCGCTCATAACGCACACGATTTCCGCGCCCGTTAATTCCCGTGTTTTTGCAATATGGTACGCATGACCGTTATGAAACGGGTTGTATTCGCACACGATTCCGCATTTAGGCTTAATTGATTCCATTGTTAGCCGCCTTAAAATTCCCTAAGTGAGATTGCCTCCGTATTTTTACCGTAATCTAAAAAAATTAACACTAAAATCAAAAAGACTCTATTTTCGTTTTTAAATTTTCCTTAATATGTTATCATTATAGCATAAATAAAAACAAATAAAAAGAAATTCATACTGATTCACGTAACAAATCAGTAAAGCAAAAGGAGATTACAATGGGATTAATAGAATCTGTTCATCAAAAAGCGGTTAAGGCCAATAAGCACGTCGTCCTGCCGGAGGGTGAGGAGGAGCGCACCGTAAAAGCCGCCCGAATCATCACTGACAAAAAACTTGCCCGCGTCACCTTGATTGGCGACCCTAAAAAAATCAAAGAATTATATCCTGCCGCAGACCTTAACGGGATTAACGTGATAGACCCCGCAAAGTGCGACGTCACCGCATACGCCGAGGTGCTGTATCAGGCAAGAAAAGCAAAGGGAATGACTCCCGAGGAAGCTTTAAAATTATCCCGCGACCCGCTGTATTTGGGCGTTTTAATGGTCAAAACGGGCGACGCCGACGGAATGGTTTCCGGCGCGATTCACTCCACCGGCGACGTATTGCGCCCTGCTCTTCAAATCGTCAAGACCGCCCCGGAATCAACACCGTGTCCAGCTGCTTTATCATGCTGTTGCCGGATAACTGTAAGTACGGCGACAATGGAATTTTGGTTTTCGGCGACTGCGCAGTCAACCCCAATCCCACGGCGGAGCAGCTTAAAGACATAGCGATTTCCAGCGCGGCATCGGCAAAATCTATCGCCGGCATAGAGCCGCGTGTGGCGATGCTGTCGTTTTCTACCAAGGGCTCGGCAAAAGACCCGCTTGTAGACAAGGTGACGGAGGCGACAAAGCTGGTCAAAGAATCTGCCCCTAATTTAATTGTTGACGGAGAGTTGCAGCTTGATGCGGCTATCGTAGAAAAAGTAGGAAAGTTAAAAGCGCCAAACAGCCCCGTGGCGGGCAATGCCAACGTACTTATTTTCCCGGATTTGCAGGCGGGGGAATATCGGCTATAAGCTGGTAGAGAGATTGGCGGGTGCGCAAGCTGTAGGCCCTATCTGCCAAGGCTTTAACAAGCCAATAAACGATTTATCCCGCGGTTGCAGTGTGGAGGATATAGTAAATGTGGTGGCAATGACGGCGTGTCAGGGGATATAGTTTACAATTTGTTAAATTTAACATAAAAAAATCTAATAATAATTTGTGAGATTGTCATACGAAAAAAATAATTACAAAAGCATATAGGTACGATACGGTATGTTTTGATTGCGGTAAAACAATTCCGATACATTTTGATGTTGCTGATTATGCAGATATGCCAATCATAAAAAATGCAAAATTTGTGACACGATATATGTATATTCTCAGGATGATGCATATTATAGACCTTTGGATAAGCATCTTGAAGGTAAGGAATGTATTAAATGCAAGGAAAAATTAAAGGAGTCTCTGGTATCTATGCATACTTACATTAAATGTTGTAGTACGATTTTTTCGCTTGACGATGATTTTAAGAATGGATTAAAGCATGATGAATTAAAAGCGGATGACATAGAAGCTGATATGCTTTATGATTAACATAAATAATAAGATTTAATTAAATCAGCAATGAAAAAAATAAAATAAATATATTACAAAAATATATTCAGGAGAAAAAACAAAATGAACATTCTGGTAATCAACGCGGGGTCCTCGTCAATTAAGTATCAGCTTATCGACATGAAAACCGAATCCGTAATCGCAAAAGGCCTTTGCGAGCGCGTCGGTATTGAGGGCTCAAAGCTCATCCACAAGGCAAAGGGTAAGGAAGTAGAAATCCTAAGCCCTATGCCCACACACGTAGAGGCTATCCGCCTTGTTTTGGACGCGTTAATCGACAAAAACCATGGCGTTCTTGCATCCATGAGCGAAATCGGCGCGGTAGGACACCGCGTTGTCCACAGCGCAGAGGACTTTAATTGCAGTCAATTAATCAACGACAAGGTGATGAAAGTCATTGAAAACAATATCGACCTTGCCCCCTTGCATCAGCCCGCCAACATCATGGGCATAAACGCCTGCCGCGCCTGTATGCCAAATGCTCCCATGGTGGCGGTTTTTGACACTACCTTCCACTCCACCATGCCCGACTACGCTTTTATGTACGCTCTGCCGTACGAGGATTATAAAAAATACCGCGTGCGCCGCTACGGATTCCACGGAACAAGCCATATGTTTATCTCTCAAGAAGCCGAGAAAATCATAGGACGCAAAAACTTTAAGCTGGTTGTGTGCCATTTAGGAAACGGCGCCAGCATTACCGCGGTCAAGGACGGTAAATCCGTGGATACATCCATGGGAATGACTCCGTTAGAAGGCCTTATTATGGGTACGCGCTGCGGCAACATTGACCCCGCCGTCCACGAATACATGATGGAAAAAACTGGAATGGACATCAAAGCGTTTACGTCATACATGAACAAAAAGAGCGGTATGCAGGGAATCACCGGCAAAAGCTCCGATTTCAGGGATATCTTGGCTGCCGTAGCCGCGGGCGACGAAAGGGCAATCCTTGCGCTTAACATGTTCTCTTACCGCGTCACAAAGTACGTAGGCGAATACGCTGCGGCGATGGGCGGGCTTGACATGATAGTATTTACGGGCGGAGTAGGAGAGAACACCTCCGAGGTTCGCGAATTCGTCATGGACAGACTTGAATTTATGGGGCTTAAATATGACAAAGCCTTCAACAAAAATCCCGGCCGCGGAAACATAGCTAAGCTGTCCAAAGACGACAGCAGAGTCGCAGCGTACATTATTCCCACCAACGAGGAATTGGTTATCGCCAGAGAAACAATGAAGCTGGTGAAGTAAAACGATTTATATAATAGATTTGTTCCGAAACCTAACACAGACATATAAAGGCATCTTTTGGCCGCTACAAAATCCTTAAAGAAAGGGTACGTAGCGTTGCTACGCCTCCTTTCTTTAAGTTTTTGTATCAACAAAAATCTGCTCCATATATATCTATGTTGGGTTTCAGAACAACTTTAATCATAAATTAGAACCTGTATATATGAATACAGGTTCTAATTATAAGAGGTATAGATGAAATATACAGAACTCCCGTTGTTTGAATTTGATGACGAGGAAGGTAAAATATCGCCGCAAGCCGCAAGCAATGTATCGGACGAATGGCGAAAAAAATTACAGGCTTTAAAAATTGATAAGGTCGTGATTTTCTTTGACTGGAATTTAAACCGCTATCCGATTTTAGAAAATGCCGAATGTGCTTACAAGTTTCATGCCGCGAGCGCAGATACTTCCGTGTTATTGTATGAAAATAAAATTCTTATAGCGCAATGTCCGCTAGGCGGTCCTGCGGCAGCGGGTTTGATGGACGAGCTTGTTTCGTTGGGAATAAAAAAATTTATAGCGCAAGGCTTTGCGGGTTGCATTAATCCCGAACTGGATTCCGAAAGAATTTTTATTATCAATAGCGCGATACGCGATGAGGGTACCAGCTTTCATTATTTGCCGCCGTCAGCCGAGGTTTTCTTGCAGGGTGATATGGTAAAGCATATCGCAAAAGCGTGTGAGTCAAAGAAATTTAAGTACCGTATCGGCAAAACTTGGACAACGGACGGATTTTACAGAGAGACTCCTTCAAGGATTAAGCGCAGACTTGACCAAGGCGCGGAAGCCGTTGAAATGGAATGTGCGGCTCTTGCCGCCGTCGCCTGTTATAGAAAGGTAAGATTCGGACAATTTGTATATTTTTCCGATTTGGTCCATCAGCCCGTTTGGGAATGGAGCAAAATTGACCGCGATAAGGTGCGCGTAGAAATGATGAAATTGGCGATTGATATTTGTCTTTCGATTGATTAATCAGCGTCGATTATCTTTTGGGATTAGAGGATTATCGTAAGATGAAATTAAGTGAAATACAAAAAATCATAGAGGAAATGGCGTTTCCTATCGGAATAAAGTGCATTGTTTGTGATGATGAATTGCCCGTTACAAACCGATTTTGCATCTGTAAAAAATGTGAATTAAAGCCGCTTACCTTGTTTTGTGACGTGTGCGGGCGCGCTTTTGACCAGCCTTGCATTCAAATGCAACCCGTGCATGACAAATTTAAGAAGTCCGGCAAAAAGATTAGGACTGTTTATCCCGCTTATCCGCAAAACAAAAAGGTTCTCTCGGAAGAGTCTGAGGAACCTTTGATGGATTCAAAAGTTCAAACAGATACGGAAAACTCCGATAAAACCTCTATAAAAGTGGCAGAACAAAACGAAATCTGCAAAAAATGCTTGGCAGACTCTCCGCATTTTGCCGCCGCCCGCGCCGCTTTCTTCTATGACGGAGAGGTTAAAAACCTTATTTATAAGCTTAAATTCGGCAACGCCCGCTACCTTGCGCCTTATATGGCAGAGTATATGCTTAATGTTTTGACTGTTTTTTTAGAAACCGATGCGCCGCCCGATTTGATTACCTTTGTGCCTATGCATTTCAAAAAACAAAAACAGCGCGGATATAACCAAGCCGAATTATTAGCGCGCGAATTGGCAAGCAAAGTAAATATTCCCGTTGCCGACGCGTTAGAGCGCACAAAGGATATAAAAAACGTGGCAAAAATGACGCGGACTCAACGTGCCGAGGCAATCAGGGGCAGCATAGCCGTCAAAGACACATCTGTCACTAAGGATAAAAGTATACTATTAATCGACGACGTATTCACCACGGGAACAACCGCCGACGAATGTGCCAAGCAATTGAAGGCGGCGGGCGCATCAACCGTTTGCGTTTTAACCTTTGCCACAAACCACGTATAAGGCCCTTTATTATTGCCATCCTAAGGAGCGAGTGAGGGTCTGCTCTTTGTGCGGAGAGGGGCGAACGAAGGATCTCAATCATAAAAATGAAGCATATATTTTAGCGCCCAAAGTTCTTCGGTTGCCGCCATGATAACAATAAGCGTAATGCACTTTCGGCTCCTCTGAAAGACATTTTATGGCATTTACACTCAAAGGCTTGCAGAAAACAATCAAAGTCAAATTTTTTAAAAAATTTCACATAAACCTCTTGACAAAAGCAAAAAAGATGGGTATACTACTGATAATATTTGCGGCAGACAAGTAGCGTTATTTTTTCCGTTACAGAGAGTACCGATAGCTGAAAGCGGTATACGAAAGAATAAATAGTGAAACCACTGTTGCGACATACTCTATACCAACAAGGCCGCTAATGCGGTGAAGTAAGGTGGAACCACGATTAAAATCGTCCTTACGGCAATTATTGCCGTAGGGATTTTTTATGCGGGCCTTTCTTTTGGGGAGCGTTCGCAAGGAGACATTCAGAAAAGAAAACCGCCCAAGGAAAAAAGAAAAATAAGGTTTTTATTTTCTAATTAATGTAAGAAACAAAAATCAAGAATACAGAGTTTAGGTACGGAGATACTTTTTTCAAAAAATTTCTCCGTGATTATACCAAAAAGGAGCCAAATATGATAAACATTACTTTAAAAGACCGTTCGATTATCGAGGTCAAGGAAAACTCAACCGCGCTTGAAGCCGCCAATCTTATCAGCGAGGGGCTGGGGCGCGCCGCGCTTGCCTGCCGCATTGACGGGGTTCTGTCCGACCTTAACACTCCCTTAAAAAAGGATTGCGCATTAGAAATTCTTACGTTCAAGGACGACGACGGGCGTGACGCTTACCGACACACCTGCGCGCATGTGCTGGCTCAGGCCGTCAAAAACATATACCCCGACGCAAAATTGGGCATAGGTCCGGCTATAAAAAACGGTTTTTATTACGATTTCGATTTTTCTTCGCCGATTACTCCCGACGACTTTGCGCATATAGAAAAAGAAATGGAAGCGATAATCAAGGCGGATTTGCCGATAATCCGCAAGCCGGTTACAAGAAAAACCGCGCTTTCACAGATGCGCGGATTGGAAGAGTCCTATAAAATCCAGCTTATAGAGGACCTGCCTAAGGATGCGGAAATCGTCTTTTATAAGCAGGGCGAATTCGTAGATTTATGCCGCGGCCCGCATTTAGCAAGCACAGGACGAATAAAGTTCTTCAAGCTGACTCAGCTTGCGGGCGCGTACTGGCGAGGCAGCGAAAAGAATAAAATGCTGACGCGTATCTACGGCACTTGTTATGAGAAAAAAGCGGAGCTTGCCGAGCATTTAGAGATGTTAGAGGAAGCCAAACGCCGCGACCACAACAAACTGGGACGCGAATTAAACTATTTTATGACCGAGGAGAAAATAGGGCAGGGCTTGCCTCTCCTTATGCCCAAGGGTGCAAAGCTATTCCAGATTTTACAGAGGTTTGTAGAGGACGAGGAGGCAAAAAGAGGATATTTGCTGACCAAAACTCCTCTATGGCAAAAAGCGATTTGTATAAAATCAGCGGACATTGGCAGCATTACCGCGACAAAATGTTTGTTTTGGGCGACAAAGAGGACGAATTGTATGCCTTGCGCCCCATGACCTGCCCGTACCAGTACATGATTTATAAAAATGGGCTTAAAAGCTATCGCGATTTGCCGCTAAGGTACAACGAAACCGCCGCGCTTTTCCGCAAGGAAGCAAGCGGCGAGATGCACGGACTGATTCGTGTACGGCAATTTCATTTAAGCGACGGACATGTCATCTGCACCCCCGAACAGTTAGAAAACGAATTCAAGGCCTGCTTTGAATTGTCGATGTTCTTTTTGCAAAGTTTGGGGATGTCAAACGATGTGACCTTCCGTTTTTCTAAGCGCGATCCCGAGGACAAGGAAAAATATGTGGGAGGAATTGAGCAGTGGAACGCTGCGGAAAGCACAATGAAGGACATTTTAGACCACATGAAGGTAGAATACACCGAGGCGATAGGCGAGGCGGCGTTCTACGGTCCCAAACTGGACATTCAATTTAAAAACGTCTACGGCAAAGAGGACACGCTTATGACCATTCAAGTGGATATGTTTTTGTCCGAGAAATTCGAGATGCAATATGTTGACCAAAACGGCGAAAAACGGTTCCCTTATATCATTCACCGCTCGGCTTTTGGCTGTTATGAGCGCGTAATCGCAGCTTTAATAGAAAAGTACGCGGGTGCGTTACCCGTCTGGATGAGTCCGGTTCAAGCGCGTGTTTTGCCCATTACCGATCGCGCCATAGATAAGGCAAAGGAAATCTGCTCTTATCTGACGGCCGAGGGCTTCCGCTGCGAGGTTGATACCCGCAATGAGAAAATCGGCTATAAAATCCGCGAGGCGCAAATAGAGAAAATCCCCTATATGCTAGTCATCGGCGATAAGGAAATAGAGGCGGGCGAGGTAGCCGTCCGCAGCCGCAAGGACGGCGATTTAGGTGCCATGAGTTTAACCGATTTCAAGAAAAGGCTTAAAAAAGAAGTTGATAACAGGGTGAACAGCTAGAAAATTAAGCTTGATGAATTGCATAAAATATAAAAAAGATTGACATATTCATGCGAAATTGTGTACTTTGCGTAAATTCGCTTGATTTATTATGTCGTATATTGTAAAATGAAAGCTATGGCTTTATTAAGAAAAATTCTTGACAGATTAAAATTAACGGATATATTAATCTGTTGGATACTGTTTATCGTTGTTGCGTTTCTATCCGGTAGCTACGCTGTTTTTTTTGCCGTGACTTTCTTATTGGCGGCGATGATTTTTTCTTTGGCGGTTTATCATCACAAAATGAATAAACTGGATAAAAAAGCTTTTAATTATTCCGTGGTGTTTTTCTCTTTTATTGCGTTTTGCACTATCGCGGTTGTGGCAAGGAATCTTAAAAATATTAACGCCAGCATCGGTATATTTTTAATTTTACTAAATATTGCCTTGCTTTCTGCCGGTATTGTTTTGGCTGTCTTGCTAAAAACAATAAATATTAAGCTTTCAAAGGAATTTCTTTTAAAGTGTTTGCCGCTTGCCGCGGTTGCGCTTTTAGTTTTTTTGTTAAGCCTGCCTTTATTTAAGACGGTTCCGATTTTTGATGAATGGTTTTATTATGATCACATGTCGGCAACAATTGATGTTAGTACGTTAAATGACCTTAATGCACTAAAAATATGCCGTCATATGACTCATTTTTGGACAATAACGACTTATGTTATAAGTTGTATTACAGGCAATTTATACAGTGCTATTATCTTGTTTAATATTTTATTATTGATGCTTTCGATTCCAGTCGTCTATAAAACGATAAGGCTTGCTTGTCCAGGGTGCGATTATTGGTTTGCTTATTTATGCGCGGTTATGTTTGCGGTTTCTCCTTTTACGTTTGGGTTTACGGGGTATTCGTCTCCGCAGAGCATACTGGGTTTAATGATTTTATTCTTCTTATATGCGTTTGTTGTAAAGAATAAGGTTTTAATTTTTGTTACCGCAACCATGATGATATTTACCTTTGAAATAGGTGTTTTTCTTACAGCGATTCTAGTGTTTTTAACCCTTCTTTTCAGCCTGTTGAGGGCAATAGCCTTAAAAAATTTTGCCGCTGAACTAAAAAAACAGGGTCTAAATGTATTGAATATTTGCTTGGTGCTGATTCATTTCGTGTGGCTTGCGATATTCCTGCAGGCTAATTGGGGAGGAATCGGCACAGACGAGATTGCAGGAGGTGGAATTTCCTACGGATTTAATGATGCTATGTATGAAAACCTAACGTTATTTTCAAATTTTAATTGGATAATTTACGCGGGTATTTTAGCCGCGTTAATTAAGCTTTCAGTTCAGCTTGTAATAAGGAAAATACCGCTTAAAAGTGTCATCGGCAATAAACCCGTCATTATGTTTATAGGTGCTTTTTTAATATTTTTTGTGTCTTTTACAATTATAAATACACTTAATTATGTCAGGTATTATCTGCCGATTTATCTTTGTTCTTATTTATTATTTTTTGCATGTATACACTATTTGTTTAGAGACATAAAAATAAAAAAACTGAGTAAGGCTTTCAGCTGCGGCAGCTTGGTAGTCCTATCCATTTTTTTGATAATTCAAAGCTATATTACAATCGACCCTGTAATGCTTTCAATTTTAGAAAAAACTTACATGGGCAGCGGAAAGAACTACGTTGTTAATGCAGCGT